>PVIR01019551.1:0-31810 GCA_004026965.1 Petromus typicus
AAAATTTCGCTGGGAGAAAAACCCAGTCCCAAATGTTATTCCCCTGTACACCTTGCCTTTAAGAAACCACTTTCCCAGTGAACTGCTTTATATGCTGCCAGAAATAGACAGAATGCAGCTGGGAGCTCTGAGCTGTGCTACTCAGCAACTCATTTAACTGCATACAAATGATAGCTATTATACAGCCGGGATTCCCCAGGGAAATAATTTCTATTCTCAACTCCTCTCATAACCTGATGAGTCAGTTGAGGTCAGCTTGGAGCAGTGTGCTGATGAAGTCAAGTGCTCAGGAAGATCCTCTGGTAGGCCTGGAGGTGTTGTAGGGTAAAGCTCTGCTTCCCCAAACCACATCTTGTAATAGTAAGCATGTGCCCTGCAAATGTGTGTTGGACATAAGGGAGCTACACTGATGTTTCTGGAACACAGAACTCAATTCTAGAGAAACAATTCAGGGGCAGCACATGACCCACCCCTCACTTTAGGAAGCAAGGTCCTTGTCTGGATGATAATCATGAGATTATACTTCACCTTAGTTTGCTTGTATCATGCCAAGGATATAACATTCTTCTCTCAATTTCTAGCAGATATTTCTGCTTTCTGATCAGCAATAGTTAAAAACACTGAATAATAAAGCAAGTTAATAACTATATTTCATTAGAGTCAGTAAAGTTCTAAGTAAAGAGCGATGGCCTTAACCACTCAAGGCTTTAATGCACTGTCTTCCTGACTACAGAAATCTCTTTCTATCCTGGGTTCAAAGCTTTGTGGCAGGACTTCAGGAATTAGATCTCTCTTCCTTATATATGGGGAAAAAAACCACCTCAGACTCACTGCTCCTCAAGTATGCTATTTACTACAGTTTAATATAGGCTTATTTAAATACCATTCATTTAGAGTTCACTAAAATCTTTAATTTTATTTTTTCTTTTTGGTTGCAATGTGAAGCAGTTGTGAAAATAGTATTCTTCACTTTATCTCCACCACTTGCAAACTTATTTCAGGTTTCAAGTGTTCCCTTTGGACTCCTGATCTTTTGTTACACTAATGCAGTGATTAGGTCTAACAAACGGCCCAGCCCATGTGTACATACACACAGTAACAGTCACAGACTCAGCCAAGCTACAAGTTTTCTTTTGGTGAAATTTGACAGGAGGACAGTAAAACACAACTGGTAGAGTTGTTGGTACTTTTTGCCTTTTCTGGGAGGAGTTAAAATTTTTGCGTTTAGCCTTATTTCTCAGCTGCACAGCTATTTCTTTCAACATAGCATTGCAGAGAATAAAGATGAAATGGAATCTTAATTATACTGCATTCATTGTTTTAGCCTAGTAAAATTAATGATAAAGCTAACATTTACTGAGCATTTACCATGAGTTACTCATTCATTCAGTAACTATCAACAGAACATTTACAATATTTCAGGCACTACTGGAAGCATAACAGACAACAGGAGATAAAAGGCCCCTGCCTCAGGAAGCTCATGTTCTAGAGGAAGCAGAGTAGTAACAGACAAACAAGAGGTCAGGGTGACTACAGAGTACATTTGGAAGATGTTGGCTTGGAGAGAGCCACGTGAAGATCAGTAGACAAGTCTCTGAGGAAACAAACCCTTACATACAAACATCGACTCAGTACTTGGCATGTGAAAACAAGAAGGCCAATGTGGCTCAATCAAAAGGGTAGGCCAGGTATAAAATGATATTGAAACAAAGGCAGGGACCTGGTTAAGCAGGGCTGAGCAGCTTGGAGGAGAAGCCTGTTTTTAACCAATTTTCTGAAAACTGAAAAATCATTGCAGGATTTTAATCAAGAAATAAAGAATAAATCAAAGAAATAACATGATAGGACTTTAATTTCAAAAGATCAGAGAAACTTGTGTTATGGGACATGGATGGGGAGGATCAAAGCAGAAGGGCCATTTAGGAAACATGTACAGGGTGACAGCATAACACGAATGTCAAATTCCATGCTCAGCATCACATCCCCAGATGGAATCTTGAGAAGGTATATGAAATTGCACAAGGAGGAGCTTGGGATATAGTTCAGTGGTGCTGCCACCTGCCTGGAAAGTTCAAGGTTCTGAGTTCAATTCTTGATTCAAAGAAGAAAGAAAGAGAGAGAGGAAAAAAGAAAGAATAAAAGAAAGAAAAGAAATTGCCCAAGAACAAGGGCTTGGAATGGGGACAGTACTGGACTGATCCAGATGCATAAGAAGTGGGTGGAATTGTTGGACTTGCAAAGGTAGGCAAATAGTTCCTCACAGCAGCAAAGGTTTTAGACATGGTCAGGTTACCAGGGCCAGCAACTTGTGAGGTCCACTCTGTAAGAAGCTCTATTCTAGTGATGGTGAAACTATGGAATGGGACCCCAGTGGGCTGTTTGCCGTCAATAGAAGTTCTAAAAGGTTTGTCCTAGCTGCTCTGTTTACTCTTCTATAAATGGGAAGCACTTGAGGGGGGCCGGCACAGCCACACCTTGATTCTAGGAACCTGCTCACAGAGTCAAGGACTAAACTGCTTTAAAGCCTGGAAGAATAGTATTCAAATTCTTAAGAATAAGTTCTAGGGCTTGGTGCCTCCTAGGAACACAGTACAGAAACTAGGCCTTGCTTGGTTCCTGATGGATGGCAGAATGCGAGTATCCTGTGGACCTGAGGCTACTCTTAAGTAAGAACTGGGAACATCTCTACTTTTCTAGGTGCATGCCCACGGACCCTAAGCAAGGCAGCACAGTGGCTGCTTCCAAACGAGATTCCCCTGCATGCGGTCAGTTTCTTTTCTCCATTCAGTGCAACTTTCCAGGACCACTGCTCTTTCATCACAAGTGCTGAGACTCCTGATTCTAGCAGCAAAAAACATGAGGAACTCTGCCTGGCAGGCCCTTGTGGAGTCAAAGACTTTGCCTGACCTGAAGGACAGTGGCTGTAGAGGAAGCCTTTTAACCCAGAGGATGCCTTCTGTCTCAGCTGGTCAGAAAGTAACCAGTTCCCCCAAAACTATGTCACTTACTCAGGAGACTGCTGCCGTTCCCAATGGTGACCAGCAAAGAAAGTGACTGTGATCCAGGAATGCTGTATTTGCTGCCTACTCACCCTACTTCCTGTCCCTAACCTACCCATCCCATTCCTGCCTCCCTGCTCCTTGACCTGCACTCTTTTTGGAATGAGTACCATTCCCCTTCCACTAGTGCCTGCAAAGTCTTGAGGAAGAAGGGCTGGACATCATTTTAGTAACTGAGCAATCTTGAGTCATCACAAGGCTGGCGCTCCTAGTGACTTTTTCCTGTTAACCTTTTCCAGTGCTGACTAATGCCAGCCAGCCGCGAACCAAGGCTTGCACAAAGTTGGCTAATACAGCTCAGTGGCACCTCAGCCCCAGATATGTTCATCAGGCTGCAGAATTTCTGCCCACCTTTCCCAGCCAAGGAGAGAGTTATAGTCAGGCTGTATCTGTTGCCATGCAGATAACAGTAAATACTGGACAAAAAAGATAAGAGAAGAAATGACTAGTTTGAAGCAAACATCTTTTTTCTTTAAAACAAAGCATAAAAATACATCAAACATGAAAAAATTCATCATGCAGCAGATAGAACAAAGATAACATATCCAGAGCCTGAATATACCAATACTCAAGTAGCATTTGGGATGAATGATACATAGCCAGAGTGAGCATGAAGATTACGGTGCATTAATAACCAACCACGTGTCATGACTTTAATGTGATAAATTTATCTCTCGTGGTGGTGGTTCTACTCATAACCACTCAAGGAGCCCAGGTGGATTAAGGCTGGATACTGCTTTCACAATCATGGTGGAAGAGATAGAGGGAAAAGTGTTTCACACTCTAGCTCTTAAAAGCTTTTACCTAGAAGTGACAAATGCCATTTGGGCCCATGTTTTATTGGCCAGAGAGGCTGACTTGGCCAGGTAAGTGCATCTGCTCCTTTATGGTAGGAGGACCATAAGGATGCTCCATTTGCAGTGGTCTTCTAGATGTCACCTGTTCCTTTCCAGGAACGAGGCTCCACAGATGCACATGAAGTATGGCTGGCTGCATGTGCCTCCTATTTAACCACATCTAACCCTGCAGAATGCTACTCAAGCCTTCTCCCTGTACTCTTGTCTTCCATGTGCCTTTGTTTGGACAGGAAAGCCCCTCTGTGAATGCACTGAATGGTATTTCACCATCAGAGTCATTTGGACAGATTCCCCTATGAATTCCTTCTAAAAACCCCAGATCAAATGCAGATCTTCTGCCAGAGCAACAATGGGAGGCTCAAAAGCCAACAGCTTGATGAGCACCAGCCTCAGAACAAAAACAGATGATAGTGTTGAAACTGGTTCTCTAAGAATTTCTTCAATCTGTCCTAATCTGATGGTAGGCTGTAGTGTCTATGGATGCAGCTTCACCTCCCTCACTTTCCTCTTTATAAAAAGGAAGTCATCACTAACAGTGCTTATTTCATATAGTTGGCTGTGGATATTAAATAATGCATGAAAAATACATGGCAAACACTGATTAAACATTGTAAGTATTATTTTCTTTTTAATTCTTCCACTCATGTCAGCTGAACTTAGATGTTAACATGTAATTAAAATTTAGGCCTGGAACAGATGTTGGAATCTACCAACTATGAAGAAATTCAGGGTCTTTGAGATCACACAGCTTATAATGGAGTCAGGTGGGACCTTGGTTTCCAGGCTGCTTATCTCTTGTACATTAATGCCTTATCTCTTATATTTTAATGTAGGAGTATCTTGTTTAGAATGGTATTTGAGCAATAATCTGCTTAATTATGGCAAATCAAGATTGATTTCCTTTGGTTAGTTCTCATTTCTTCTGAAAAAAATCTACCTTTTTTAGCACACAGAACATGGCCAATTCCCAGCACAGTTAAATTCTGGTCTGTGCACAAAAGGAAACAAGGCTAAATATTGAATCAAAGTACTCTGCAGCCTAGAAGTAGGACTCTAGTCTGAAATTAGTTCTATTTTGCTCAACAGCTTAATGACATTGTCAATTGTTTTTCAATTAAATTGCTCTAAACTGCTACATTGAATGAATTTTAAGGGCTAGAGGAAATGCTATGTTCCAATGTACTTTAAAGTGAAAATATTTGAATTGGTTCTTCTTTAACGGGGTCAGATAGGGCATTTCAGAAAACACCTTAAACATGTATTTTCAAGTAATAAAGGCCTAGAAATTCTAGCAAACTTGCATGTTCTCCAGGCTCTGAGAGTTAAGTTCTTATTCTTTCAAAGGATTCCAATGAATCTTCCTGAAAAACAAAAATGATTAGCATTGTAATCAAGGGGAGAGATGTGGAGGGGGCCACAAGACAAAGGCATTACACAACAGATGGCAGCAATTTCTAAAACAAGATAGAATTGTTTTTTATTCTTTCTTTTCAGAATCAAGTCATTACTCAGTGGAGAGGCAGATGTGCCATCCTAGCTTCTTTTCTGTCATTATGAAGACTAACTGAAGATAGTTCTTGACCAAAGCAGGTAAGGTGAACTAAAGTCAGCATGTTGCTATTACATTGAGGGGAAAAAGAAATATTGCCTCTTTCTGAGGGGAAAGCCTATTTTGAAATAGCGATGTGAATTCCCAGCAGACCAATTGTTTGCACAAGACTATGTGCTTGCTGTTCCTTAGCAACCAATGCTGTTCTTCAGAGACATTGTGGGTGAAGAGCTAAGTAGCATCTTTTGCCCCTTTGATACTAAACTGTATCCTGAGATTCTGATGAAAATGAATGTTCTGCTGCCATCTTGGAAGCATTTAGCTGAAAAATCTTGTCCACGCATTTGAGGAGCCAGATATTTTGGTCAATGGAAAATTTAAAACAACCAAATAATTATATCATCACTCCATTGTGCAGGTTGTAGATATATAAAATAGTATCTGCTCCATGCTGGTTGCCTTCTATCATAACAATAACTTTTCATGGCCTCACCCAGCCCCTCTTCTCTACTGAAAGCAGTAATTTATATATGAGATAACCAGAATATCAGCGTGCTGTGGAGTGATTAAATAAATTAAACTTCTACTGTTTAATTTAATGTGACAAGATATCATATATTCACTAACATCCTGTAATTAAATATATTTAGTAACTTCACAGTTGTTCTATTGCTATCCAAACAAATACAAAAGAACAATGTCACTCAAATAATTAAATTAGGCCCATAAACTATAAATCTGGTTTAGTTACAGTACAATAGCCTCTTTGCTACCGGTTTTTATTTCTAGAATTTGATGCTGGGTTTAATGCCAGTGATTTCCTCTTCTCCCCAGTTTCAACGAGACTTTCTTACTGGTCAGAGAGTTTCTTGATATGTGTGACAAAATGACGCTGAAAAGGAAATTTATACTTTACAGCATATGTGGATTGATTTCTATGGTAGTTTTCTCCCTGAAAAAAAAAAATCTCTCTAGTGGAATTTGGAGTTTCCTAAGTAACCTGGTTCAGTTTCAATACTACTTGTTTGTATATTCATTTGATCACTTATTCAGCAACTATTTATTGAGCATCTTGGTACAGTGAACTGGAATATAGGTTAGGGAGATGACAAGACAAACATGTTTCCCAGTCTCAAGTTTATAGTCACAAAGGGACAACAGACATTAAAGTATACTACATTACAGCAATGCTAATGATGGGGAATATTTTTGCTAAGGGTAGTACCTGGCAAGGCCCTCTCACCAAAAAACACAGAACTTAGCAGTGCTAAAATGAAAGAATGAAAGAGTAATAAGGCTATGCCGGCCTAGACATGGCAAGTACAAGAAATTGAGACGAACTCATAGCCCACGTAGCTAGGATGAGATGATGAGGTGAAGGTGAAAACTAGGGCTAGATTAGAAAGCTTGTGTGAATCAAGCAAAGGTGCTTGATTTCATAAACTAAGAGTAAGAGGATTTCTTAGGAGAAAAGTGGGAATGTCCTTACGGGCATGGCTTGGTCCTCTGGCCATTTCCTGAAGTGTTGGTCACTACAAGCCTTGTGTTTATAGATGAAGATTTTGGAAGGTGTTTGGGTCATGAGGATGTTATATTCACCAGAAGACTAATTCATTTATGATTTCAGATGCTATTAAGAGGTGAAGCTTGGTTGGGGTTGGGTTTCTTGGGGTCATCACTTGAAAGGGTGAATTCTTGTCCCCTGGTCTTCCCTTCTTCCTTCCTCTACTTCCTAGTGGTCATAGGTTGAGCATGTTTTCCCATATCACATCTTTCTACCATGGCATTTCAGCCAGCCAATGATAAACTGAACCCACTAAAATCATGAGGCAAAATAAACCTCTCTTCTTTCAATGTGTATAGCATTTTGTTTTAGCAGTGAGAAAATGACTAACACAGTCACTATATCTCTGGACATTCTTTCCTCATAGATGATACTGCTGATTCCACCTACATTAGAAAATATTCTGCCATCTTGGAAACATTCAGCTGACAAATCCTATACCCATTCACAACCACTGCATAACTCCCGATTTTTGGTATAAAGTAATATTTATGTAACAAAAATATAAGCTCCCCAAGTTCTTGATTAAAAAAGGGACCCTTTTTTACTGTAGTAAGGATTGAACTTGGACTCTTGGCTTGCAAGATAGGCATGATACAACTTGAGCTAAGTCTCTGGACCTAAAATGGGATTTTAAAAATGTACTTACCTCTATTCAGTTTTTTGGTAAGTACAGTTTAAGAAAGGTGACCTATGCTGTTATGAATATGACTCCAAAAGCAAAGGCAAACTGGAAAAGTAACCCACAGAGTACAAATCATATATCAGACAGGAAGTTAATATTCAAAGTATATGAGGAATTCCTACAACTCACCAGCAAAAAGGCCTTTAAAAAAAAAAGGCAAGGAATTACGAATGAAAACAGGGAAATCACCACAGATCTAGGGGAAGTCCAGAGAATAATAAACACCTACTATGAAAATTTTCACTCCACTAAGGTGAAAACATAGAAGAAATGGATAAATTCCTAAACATGTATGAACTTCCAAAGTTGAATGAAGAATAAATAAAAGTGTTAAACACCCCAATATCAATCTGTGAAATTGAAAATGTAATAAAAACTCTACCAACAAAGAAAACTCCTGGTCCTGAGGGCTTTACTGCTGAATTCTACAAAACTTTAAAGAAGAGTTAATGCCACTATTTCTCAAACTCTGTAATGAAATTAAAAGGGAAGCAGTACTCCCAAATTCATTCCTAGAAGCAACCATTACCTTGATTACAAAAACAGAGGAAGACCCAACCAAAAAATGAGAACTACAGACCAATCTCCCTAATGAACACTGATACAAAAATCCTCAATAAGATACCAGCAAACAGAATACAGAGAATCATGAAGAAGATCATATACCCTGACCAACCTGGATTCATCCCACAGATGCAAGGATGATTTAACATACATAAATCAATAAAATAATACACTATATTAATAGACTCAAGGACAAAAACCATATGGTCATCTCAATAGATGTATAAACAGCATAGGAAAAAATCTAACACTCATTCATGATCAAAACTCTACAGAAAATTTAAATAGATGGACTTTATCTCAAACTAATAAAAGCTATTTACAAGAAATCAACAGCCAACATCATTCTAAATGGTCCAAAATTTTAACCTTTCACACTAAGATCGGGAACAAGACAAGGATGTCCACTATCACCACTCCTGTTCAATATAGTACTGGAAACATCAGCCACAGCAATTAGGCAAGAGAAAGAAATGAAAGGAATAATGATAGGAAAGGAAGAAGTTAAACTGTCATTATTTGCTGATGACATAATACTCTACATAGAAGATCCTAAAAAATCAACCAAAAGACTGCTAGACTTACTCTCAAATTCAGTACTGTAGGTGGGTACAAGATCAATGCTCAGAAAGCAATCGACTTTTGTACACAAACAAAAAACTCACTGAGAAAGAAATTGGGGAGTCAATCCTTTTCACATTAGCATCCAAAAAAAATGAAGTATCTAGGAATCAATCTAATAAAGGAGGTGAAATATCTGTACTTTGAAAACTACAGCACTCTGAAAAAGGAGATTTAAGAGAATATCAGAAAATGTAAAGACATTCCTTGTTCACGAATAGGAAGAACCAACATCGTCAAAATGACTATACTCCCACACCTATGATACGGATTCATGCAATTCTGATTCAAATCCCAACACGATACTTCACAGATCTAGAGAAAATAATCCAAAAATTCACCTGGAAATACAAAAGACCTAGAGTAGCAAAAGCAATTCTAAGGAACAGGGATATGGTGGTGGTGGTGGTGGGGTAATTACAATCCCCAACTTGAAACTCTACTACAATGCTAGTGTGATAAAAAATGCATGGCACTGGCAAAGTAACAGACCCAAGGACCAGTGGAATAGATTAGAAGACACAGAAACAACTCCAGATACACTGAGTCACCTTATCTTTGATGAAGGAGCCAAATATCCCGAATGGAGGAAAGGCAGCCTCTTTAACAAATAGTGCTGGAAAACCTGGGTTTCAACTTGCCAAAGACTAAAGCTAGAGCTATCTCTTTCACCGTGTACTAAATTAAAATCGAAGTGGATTAGAGACCTAAATATTAAAACAGAAACACTAAACCTGTAGGAAAAGAGGTTAGGTAAAAATCTTGGAAACACTGGCTTACAGAAAGACTTTATGAACAAAACCTCTGCAGCATGAGAACTAGCAAAAGGAATCAACAAATTGGATCTCATCCTATTAAAAAGCTTGTGCACAACAAAAGAAACCACCAGCAGAGCTATAAGACAACCAACAATATGGAAAAAAAAATCATTACCAGCTGTTTCTCAAAGGGCTACTATCAAAAATATATAAAGATCTTTAAAAAATCAGCTCCCTCAAATTTAAAGACTCAATTCAAAAATGGGCATCTGAACAGACACTTTTCAGAAGAACAAGAAGTAGCCAAGAAACATATGAAGAAATGCTGGTCATTTGAGAGATGTAAATGAAAATGACAGTGAGATTTCATCTCACTCCTCAAAAACGACTCCCATTATGAAATCAACCAGTAATATATGCCAGTGAGGCTGCAGGGAGGAAGGAACCCTTCTCCACTGTTGGTGGGAATATAAAGTGGTGCAACCACTATGGAGATCAGTGTAGAGATTTCTCAAAAAACAAGGATTACAGTTTCCATTTGATCCTGCTATTCAGCTTTTAATAATATACAAAAAAGAATTAAAAGAATCCTATCATAGTGACATATGTGCACCATGTTCATAACAGCTCAGTTTATGATTACTAAATCTTGGAAATAACTTAAATGCTTATCAAATGGAGACTGCATGAAGAAGATGTGGATGTATATATCTATATATAATGGATTATTACTCTGCTATAAAGAATGATGAATTTGAGTCATTTATATTCAAATGGACATACCTTGCAGACACATAAGTGAAATAAATGGGTCACAAATGTGTAAATACTGTATCTTTTCTCTGGTATGAGAAACTGAAGACGTAAACAAGTTCTAGAATGTATGACAGATGTTGTGAAATAGAAAATATTCAAAAGGAAAAGGATAAGGGTAAGTAATGAAGGGAAAGAAAAATATGATGTTAAATAAATGAAAGAAAGTATATGTATAAGGAATTATAGGGTGAATAGGGGAAAGAGTAAAAATGAAAATTAACTCATGTCATATTCTGGTACAAATTCCCACTATTGAGTGCGATTTTGATGTGTATATAAAATGTATCAATAAAGAATTCAATTAGAAAATAAAAATGAACAAAGAACTTGAACACACATTTTTCTAAAGAAGATATGCAAATAGTCAACAGACATGTTAAAAGATGTTCAATATGTCCAATGACCAGAGAAATACTAATTAAAACCAGAATGCGATGCCACTTTACAATTGGTAGGAAAGCCATTATCAGAAAGTCAAGAGATAGTGAAGATGGGGGAAAAATGAGCTCTTGTATATTACTAGTTGAAATGTAAACTTATATAGACATTATGGAAAATTTTAGAGTTCCTAAAAATAAAACCTAAAAATAAAATTACTATTTGATTCAGTCATCCCATTTCTAGTTATACCCAAAAGAAATGAAATCAGTAACTCAAAGGGATATTTGTAAGTTCTATTCATAACACCTAAAACATGAAAACAACCTATGTCTATCACTGAAGGAGAGGGTCATAAAAATGTGGAATATGAGCATGTATGTAATAGGATATTATTCAGCCTTTAAAAGAAGGAAATCCTGATTTGTGGCAATGTTGACGAATCTGGAGGACATTATTTTAAGTGAAGCCAAATGCAAAAAGATTAATACTATAAATCTTATATATATAGTCTAAAGAACTTGAATGCATAAGAAGAGTAAAGTATGGTGGCTGTCAAGGGCAGGGGTTGGAGAAAATGGGAAATTTACATCAAATGTTACAAACTCTCAGTTACAATGTGAATGAACAGCACAGTAACTGTGCTTAATCATAAGTTATTGAATAATTGACATTTCCTTAGGTATGTCCTAAGTACTCTTATTATACACAGAAATGATAATAACATAACAATGTATATGTATGTAAAAAATGCCATTATATACTTTAAGTATTTACATTTACTTGCCAATTATACCTCTAAATCTGAGGGGGAGGGGACAAAAGTAAACAGTTTTATTTTAAGTCCTTCAGGGTACTGAGGATTGAGCAAAGCCTAAATGCATCTGCTGTGGAAACTCCTCTTTGTATCAGCAGCTGGAAGAGTAAAGTTTAGTTTCACTTAGACATTTGTTTTCATATGAGATAGTCTGGGCTAAATGACACTGAGACCTCCTGAATGACTTCTATCAGAAATATAATCTGGGAGAAACTATGATGAAGTTCTGTTAATAATATGGATTTATATTTTGAATGCATAGAAGACTTTCAAAAGAAACTAATTTTTGCCAGTGTTAGTATAATATAATTAAAGCACAATCATATGATGTAAACAGAAGATAATTTCTTTAAAAATTATTGTGCCTAGAAACAAAATCTCTTTAGCATGAGAACTAGCAGAAAGAATCAACAAATAGGATCTCATCCTATTGAAGAGCTTTTGCAGAGCAAAAGAAACCTCCAGCAGAGTGAAAAGACAACTGACAATATGGGAAAAATTTTTACTAGATGTTTCTCAAAGAAAAAAAGAACTATCTAGAATATATAAAGAGCTTAAAAAAGTCAATGTCCCTGCCAATTTAAAGACCCAGTTCAAAAATAGGCATCTGAAATGAACAGACTTTTTGGAGAAAGAAGTAAAAGCAGCTAAGAAGCATATGAAGCAATGCTTAACATCACTGGTCATTCAAGAGATGCAGATGAAAACAACATTGAGATTTCATCTCACTCCACAAAGAATGGCTGCTATTACAAAATTAACCAGCAATAAATGTCAGCAAGGCTCCGGAGAGGAAGGACCATTTCTCCACTGCTGGTAGAAATGTAGACTGATACGACGACTCTGGAGATCACTGTGAAGATTCCTCAAAAAACTAGAATTGGAAGTCCCTTTCCCCTCCTAGAAAAGAATTAAAAGATGAAAGATTCATATCACAGTAACACATATGTACCCATGTTCATAGCAGCTCAGTTTGTGATAGCTAAATCTTGGAAACAAACCAAATGCCCATCAACTGGAGCCTGGATATAAAAGATGTGGTTTTTCTATAAAATGGCATAATATTCAGACATAAAAAGTGATAAATTTGTGTCATATATCCTCAAATAGACATACCTTGAGGACATACTCATATGTGAAATTAATGAGTCACAGATGTGTAAATATTGTATCTTTTCTCTGCTTTAAGAAACTGAAGATGTAAGTGAGTTCTAGGATGTATGGCAGATATTGTGAAATAGAAAACAGTCAAAGGGAAAAGGGAGTAGGGGTAAATAACAAGAGGAAAGAAAAATACAATGGTAAAAGAAGGAAACAAAGCTTATGCATATAGAGGGTGGGGGGATTGTAAGGTGGGCAGGGGAATGAGAAAGAAAAGAAATTGTGTCATATACGGTATAAATACTCATGTTGAGTGTAATCATGATGTGTATATAAAATGTACCAATAAAATCAATTTTAAAAATCATTGTGCCTAGAAACAAAATGAACACAATACCATATTCTCTGACTCCTCAGTTTTCCTCTGAATTTCTCTACTACCCCAAGAGAGACAACTATTAAATACATTTTAATTACTGCTTTCAAATGCTTTCTATAAAACTAATAATACACATAAACTTTCAGGTAACATATACCCCACAGCACAATTTAATTGCTACTTCATAACCTTGGAAAATACTTGACTATGAATTCCAACATGCAATGTAATTGTTCTTCCAACTTTCACTTACAAGACCTTGATCCTTTTAAAGTTAGGGAAACATGGGCAGATATTAGTTTTTTCGGTAGTGGAATAATAAACTATAACTCACATCTCTCTACAAGCTACTGTTCTACAGTTTCTTTTATGTGCATAGTTAAGAAAATGGTGTCCTATTTGTTTAAAAACCACCTACCAAAGAGCTTGACTCGTCTTCACAGTAAGGTATGATTATTTGAGAAATTAGTTTAAGAATAAACAAAAATGCTCAAACTGCAAACAATGGACATTTACTCAGCTTATTTTGTTAACATTTCAATTTTCTGCCTCACTTTAATGTATGTTTGCTAACCTGTTGATTAAAGAATATATTTTAGAAGAGTTACAAGTGAGATTACAAACAGATTTTTTTTCTGTAGTGGTTATACAATAATAGGATAATATACAAACGTGAAAGAGCTAGTTAGGAACTATGTATGTTTGCTAGTTAAGATGTAAGTATATGGACTATGGTCCTCTGGAGTCTATAAATGCAAGTGCTGGAGAAATGGAAAACAAGAAAAATGCAGAAAAGAGATTTAACTTTATTTTGAAATAATTTAGGTTAATGGAAGAGTTACAAAAACAGTACAGTTGCAAAGTATATACTATATTCAGCTTCTTGCTATTGTTGAGATCTTGCATAACCATGCAACAATTATAAACTAAGAAATTAATGTCATGACAATGTTAGTAGTAGTAGTAGTAGTAGTTATTTTTCCTTTGTACCTGGGCCTTGCAGCACATGCTAGGCAAGTGCTCTGCCACCAAGCTACATCCCAGGGACAATATTACTAACTACATTACAGATCTGTGACAGTTAATGATAGTTGCCAGCTTCATCAGATTAAGGAATGCCTACTGGACTGGTAAAGCATATATCTACGTGTCTATGGGAGTTTCCAGAGATTACTGACATGCAGTCTGCCTGATGTGGGTGACACCATCTGATAGCTTGCAGCCCAGAGGTAATAAAGGGAAGAAGAAACCAGCCTGTGTTTGAAATTTCCACTGGTCTGGAGCATTCTTTGCTGCTGCCACTGCCTACAGATGTCAGACTTCACTCTTTCAACACAGACTTACACCAGTGACTCTAAGAAGTTTCCAGGCCTTTGGTCTGTAAGTGATGCTGCACCCTCGATCTTACTTATTCTATGGCTGCCAGCTTCTTGGACTGAGCAGCTAATGGATCCTCTGGCTGCCAGCACACGATGGCCACTGTGGACTCTCTCACCTCTGATTTGAAAAGCCAATCCAGTAAACCTTCTTACAAAATTGTGTACATGTAAAATTTACTTTGTTTTTTTTAGAGAACCCTATAACCAATACAAAGCTTTAAGTTCCCTAGTTTGTTCTACTAATGTTCTTTTTCCATTCCTAATCTAATCCAGGATCTTACATTCAGTCATTATTTCTCTTTAGTCTCTCCTACTCCACAACAATTTCTTGGTCTTCCCATCTCTTCACTTTGTCATGAGCATGGTGTTTTTGAGTAGTTGGGCAGACATTCTGCAGTGTCCTTGATTTGTGGTTAGGAATATTCAGCAGAAACCCCTAGGGAGGAAGTATCTTCTTCATGGTGTCCCATCAGGGTGTACATCACACTACCATGGTTGACTGCTGCTGTTCACTTAATCATGTGGTTAAGGTGGTATCTGCTGGATATCTCCATTGTAAAGTGAATTCAATTTATCTTTCCACTCTATATTCACTACAAGTGAGTTACTAAGTCCAAAATATGTTCACGAGAGGGGTATGAAGCTCACTCCAAGGGAAATATTAAAGAGATGTCACATATGTTAAAAGTGCTACAGTAGTAACTATTTTAGTGGGCATACTTGGAATTTATAGAAACACCATTTCACAAAGTTTTGATCTAATTTTAGCAATTAACAATTGACCTTTCCTGAGGTAATTTACTGTGGTATTCTAAAGATGAAAGAACTTTTCCCTCTTTCCTTTTATATTTACCAAATGGAATTCTTAAGGAATCTCTTTACTCCCTCTACATTTATTCACATTGATGTGATCTTATGGATATTTATTTTGTACTTGGGTGTAAGCCAACACTATATTAATTTATTTTGTTGTTAAGGATGCTGCAGCTTTGACAATTGGAAAATGTCCAGATATGTGTTTGTCTGCCCCTCTCTCCCTCCCGAGCATTTCCTTACTTTTATGGCACTACAAACTACTCAGGATTCATCTTGTATTTTCTTCTCCCAGCTCTAGAATCAGCTCTTTCTACAAAGGACCCTGCTTTAGTTTATTAGAAAACAATGAGAAAGATTTGAGCACTTAGTATTCTCTTTGCTTTCAAGGAAACAGAAAATATATGCAATTAACTTAAGTAAACAAAGTTATCTATATTTATTTCTGTATCTATCTGCATATGCATTAGAGTAAATAATTCTCACCAGGATCTCTAACTATAATTCAGCATCACAGGATTCTTTCAAGAACACAGTGCAGGACAGTTTTTTAATTAGAGGCACATTTTAATCAAAGAAAGGATTTCTGTTTAAAGGAAGCATTTCTTAAAACAGGTGAGTCTTAGGTCAGACTGAGACACAAAAGTACTAAAATGATCAATAATCAGTAATAAACTGTTCTTAGCAGTAGGTGGTGGACCATACAGGTGAGAAAGTGCCAGTAGTTCAAATCCTGCTACGAGGTGATTAATTGATTGATTGATTGATTGATTTTTAGACAGGGTCTTGCTTTGTAATTCAAGCTGGTCCTGAATTCAGCCTCAAACTCAGCAATTCTCCTGCCTCTGCCTTCCAAGTGCTGAGATTACAGGTGTGAGTCATCACACCCGGCACTGTGGTATGTGGTACTGATTACTGGTGGGTGTGAGTCACCATGTCTGGCATAGCTGTATGTGGTTACCAGAGATTGAACTCAAGACCTTGTGCTTGCAAGGCAGGTGCTGGAGCCACTGAGCTAAATCCCTATCTCTAAGAGGTGATTCTTCCTCTTCCATGTAGGATGCTCCTAACTTTGAATATCAAAGAAAAGGAAGCACTGTAAATCATGGAAATTTGGTCATGAAGGCAGAGAAGGACATGATGGGAGCTAACACAGAACAACCAGGCTGAGGGAAATCGAGGCATCTCCAGAGGCAAGCAACCATGCTGTCTATCCAGCCTCCCTCTCCAATTCCGTGTACCTAGAGTGTAACTATGGCTTTGGGGGCTTACTCCTAGATGCTCTTTGTACCTTGTTGTATAACTGGCTTCATTTCTCTGTACCTCGTTCCTCAACTTTAAAACAGGATTACTACATTTTTGCCATGCAAATCAGTAATAAAAAGTAAATGAGCGAAAAGATTAATGCACACTCTTCTGTCTCATAAGCAATTTTTCTCCTGAAGCTGTTATCAGGATAAAGTTCAAAGACGCAATTGAAAATGAACTATATAAACACAAAACACTTTTTTTTAACCAGCTCCAGATGGACATACTATATTTTCATATCTTTGGGAGTATGAATTAAATATATTAATATATAAATCTAGAAGTAAGACAAATTGACAAGTCTCACTTAAAATAATTCAGAGTTTAAAAAGATATATTCATAACACTCAAAAAATTTAAGAAGTTTGGGCAGTGCTAGTTCTAAACACAGAACTTCTTTTCAATTCAGCTGTGAGTAGCAAACTCCCTGCAGAAAGCCCGCCCCAGAAACTCTGGATACAAACCACTATTCCATTTAGCACCACATGCATTGTTTTCCTCTGTAGATTTTTGTTTCTGAAGTAACATATGGACATTTAATTTACATGAATAGAAACAGAGTAAAAGATTATTAAAAGCCAGACCATGTGGATTAAGATCTTGTTTAGGCCATTATGTTACATAATCTTGGGCATATTTAATGTTTGACCTCCCTATGCCTCAATGTTCTCCTCTGTACAATCAAGAAATAATGCAAAATCACTACGGCTAGTGTTGTTATGAAAATAAATGTACGGACATCTATTAAGCACTTAACAGTAATGCCTGGGATACAGTGAGAACTTAATAAATGATAGATATAATTACACTACATTAATGGTCTTGGTCGACAGTCTCTAAGGAGAGGACTGAGCTGCAACTTTCAAGTTATGGCAGACATTTCAGTATTGCACTCAGTCATATGAAGAGAGAGGGAAGATATAATCACACTGCTCATGTAAGGGCTGGACTCTAGGACCACGCTTTTCCTGACACACTTGCCTTTACTCCTTAGCTGGGCTGCCCTCCTATCTGTCCTCCACATGGTGACTGCTGTCTTTCCTCGAACTCTGTTCCATTCTTTGCCCCTCTTCAGCATTTTTCCTAGTTATCAGTCAACCTTGCCCTCTGTTTTTAATTCTTCTCATACATATGAGATGACAGTGAATGGAGGAAGGGCATGAGAGAAGGAAGTTATTCAGTGCATGGCAGCTGGGAAGCACAGACAGAGGGAAGGAAGCCAGAGAAAAAAGGCCCAGAACCAGATACAGTCCTCAAGGCCATTGCCCCAGGATCCACCTAGACATACCCAACAATATGCTTTACTAATTTCTTGGGCACCTATCAAGCCAATCAAGCTGAGAATCAAGAGTAACCATCCTGAGGATGCATGCTACTGGCCTTTGGTCAGTAGAAACCAGAGATGACACTAAACATTCTGCAATCTAAAGGCAGCCTGTTTCTATAACTAAGCTATTGCTTAGTACCTTAGTAACTTAGTACCCTATAACTAACAACGATCTGGTTGAAAGTGTTCATTGTATCAAGGTTGAAAAATTCTGCTTGACAGTTTCTAGGACTATGACAAACTTAGGTTCATTCTAACTGTATGAATTCCTCCTATCAGTGAGTCTGAACTTCCATTCAGAATCATATCCACTAACCAAAGTCTTCATCTTTTTATCGTCAGCTATATCATTAACAGTAATAACCACAAAATGAAGAGGAAGTGGTTTGTCTTTGTTTTTATTTGGGCCCTTGTGGTATTGGTGCTGCTCTTGGCAACACCAGCAGCAGTCAATGATTGCTCAGATGTCCCGATGAGTAAAGATAATTACATCTTGGCCCCAGGAGGTCCACCTAGCCCAGCCCTTGGCTTCTCATCATGCCGTAGGCTCTGAAGACCTTTAACCAGCAGGGTCATCCTGAATGGTGATAGCTCATCCATGGACAGGTAGTGTGGAAGGCTGATTTTCCTGCTCTTGCCCAGATTTATCTATGGTGATCAGAGGACACTCCTGGGCACTAACTTGCCTGCCTATCAAGTTGCAGTTGTCCTTTGCCAAACTTACCACACCTGAAAAGTTCCCATTAGAGGAGCTTTAAATCATCTATGCTCCCGAGTGTGGTTTTGGGTGCCCTACAGTTCAGACTTTTTCCCCAACCTCTGGCTCTCAGCAAACTCTGCTATCTAAGGTGTGGGCCTTGCTCTTGGCATCCTAGATAGTGCCTGTATGACAGATGTAACCGCAGCAGTACTACAGCACTGTCGCTCAACAACCTGACCATGAGACCGGACTCTGCTTGCCTCCTTCAGTAGTTTAGATTACCTGCACATGATATCAACTTTGCTCTCACAGGTGTTATTACATCAACCATTATTTTAAATGCTTCAGATTTACAAAATATTTGAGCAGCACCACTTTGATTTGGGAAGCTGGATGCTTTAGAAAGAAACCCTTCAACTCAGCAGCTCTTGCCCAGTCAACTCTGACACGCCCAACCCCTTTCACTGCTGAGATGGAGCTTATGACTCATATATGCAAAACTGAAAGGGATGGGCATATGTAAATACTTAAAAAATTTGATATCATATATAATTATAGCAAAATTTAAAAGATAACTTTTATCTGAAATTATGACAAATTGCTATTCCTGTCTCGGAGCCAGATTTCTTTTTAATTCTGTACCTCCTGGAACTATGATATATTCTCACCACTCAAGCATGATTAAAGCTCAAGACTTCTGAAGGATTACAGAGAGTGGCATGAGATCATGGTAATCAATTGTATACTTAATTTCTGTTTTGTGAGGATGCTTTAAAAACATGCTTTACTAAGCTAAGGAGTTTAGCTGTCCCCCACCTATATTTTTTTCTTAAAATAAAAATTTGTGAACTATCAGGCTGATTACAGCACAAAGCTGCCCAGCAGATATTATTGTTCCTATCAATTTATTTTATGAATCGCAAATTTAATGTATATTTTACTATTCACAGGATATCATTGATATGACCTTTCAAATTACCAACAGATTGGGAGAAAACACACACAATTGATTGTGTTCATTAAGTCAGTATTGTTTAAGGCCATATCATTTAAAATGCACCCACAAGGCACACATGCAATAACTGCAGGGACTTGAGATGTTGGTAGTATTTGAAGTCATACACACATATAAAAGGTTTTAGGAAAAATTTTATAATAAATGATTAAGAGAAATTTCTAGAATGGCTCAGAGAATCTGGCCCAGATCCAATAACAATACTAGGCAAAGATGTCAAAACAACAACTTAAAGATTCTGAAAATTGACCAAAGGCATACTACAAATTGAGAAGGATTTATGCAAGAAAAGCAACTGAATCTCAGCAAGAGTAGTGGGAGTCTGTGACAGCTTAGACAGGGACTGCCCCAGTCACCTCCTCATCTAAGCTCCATGACCCAAAACCTCTACCCCCACCTCAACGATGAGAAAGGGTGTGCGGATGCATAGTCAGGCTGCTCTCTAGAGGTGGAGTAGGACATGGGAAACTATGCCCATAGCTGTGTCATAGTAACAGAAGTTACTTCCGTCAGTAGCAAATAATCAGGAGGGATTAACATTAAGGCTAGTGACTGGCTTGGGCCATGTGCAAAAGGTAGAAACTTCATAGGGAGATCCAAGGAAGAAAACAGCCACACAACCTCTGTAAAATCTCCCTTATTTCTAAAGGTCTCTAAGCTGTGCATGTGGATGAGGGTATTCATACTTGGAGGAGATGAGACAGTGCTCCAGCCAGTTGCTTATCCTCCACTTATTTTTCTAATTATTGTTTATCTAGTGTATCAAATTATAACTGAATTCACTTTTACCTAACTACGTAGTCACGTTATACAATAGTACAAGTCATCTATATTCCCTCTTTTGTTATACAACTGCAAAAACCAAAGCCCCTGAAAGGAAGTTTTCTAAAATATTACCAGAAAGCCAAAAGAAATTAGTAAAAAGGGCTAGTGTAGTTATGTGAAAATCTACTTGCTTGTAAAAAGGTGGCATAAAATTAGTAAAAAGAAATTGGTCAAGTAAGTTTAAACCACCTGCAGCAGGGACATGCTGGTCTTATATGTGGCCTCTTTTATCTTCATTTTCTGCTGAGAAGTCTTTTAAAGGTACTGACAATAATATGGTCTCTCCAGGAAGTCATTCCTCATAGGTTCTTAGACTGGTAAGAAACTTAATACCTGTCCCATGAATGGACACCCATGGTATTTTCAGTGTTATTAAATAATTAAAAAATATTTTTTCTAGCTTGGTTCTAGTTCTTCACATGATTTGCTATGTAGGTGATGACTTGTCATCAAAATATTATCTTTATTGGATATCTGCAATGGCTGTGACATACATATAAGCTCCAATTCCAACCAACACTCCAAACTTTTAAGTAATAACATTTTAATATGGATAAAACAGTTTCTCTCTATAATAAAAGGTGCTATCTATTCATCTCTCAGCCTTCTTACTGTGAATTCTGCTTGTTCAAGTAAGTGACTGTAGGATCTCCTGGAGATAACAGAACACTCCATGTGCTTTACAGGCATCATTTTTCCAAGCTTTGTACAATGTAGGAAGCCACTTCAGGTTGGCAGCAAGGATATCTACTCCAAGAGAACTTTTATATATTTCTGCATTCCTGATGGCTTCACATTTGCTTTATCCTTGGCAATTAGTCAACGTTAAATTGCTAGGAAAAGAACAAATAAAGAACAAATCTCTGTATTTATATAGCTGACATCTTTGTTAGTCAGAAACCTTATGTATTCTGCCCTTGTGATAATAGCTAGAAATTTTAGTTGTTTAAAAATATCACTGACAAATTCAAGAAAAAATGCAACAAAGATAACTGCTGCACTGGGAAGTGGACCCCTTCTTCAAGTGTTTTCCTTCTTTTGTTCCTCTAAAACAGCACCTAGGATAAGAGGCTGGGAGCCTAGGATAGCTATGAAAGACAGCAGTGCTCTCAAAGGAAATAGCAGGGCAAGACAACATAATCAAGGAAACCACATCTGCTCTCTCAATGAGGAAAAGGTAAATAAAGAAACATACCTGGAGGTGGTATGTTGTGGATTTTGCCAATTATACCCAAGGTTAATCTGTGGCCAAAATGACCTACTCAGTGACCTCACACAGTTTACTTAGCTTCTCTGAGCATCTTGAATTTCCTTAACTGCACAACAGACTAATGAGTAATTTAGGCAAAATGTTCAGCATTGTTTACATTTGTTAATATATGTGACTGCCTCTCACTCTTTGCCTTCCCACTGCCTACCAGAAGCAGGTGTTAATAAACACTGATGCTATCAAGGAATATATTTCCTGCTGTAACTAATTTCTAAACACAACTATGGAAATTTCAGATTCCATTATGCAATTTAACAGTTCAAATTCTACTTCTCAGCCCACTTACAGTGCTGCTAGATAGAGTACAACTCCCAAATTAAATACTTCATGATAAAAGATTTAATTTTTCCCCCAAAACTCCTTTGCCAGCTCTTTTCCTTTTAAGGGATACCCAGATTACTAAGATCCTCTTCCTGCTAGAATCCTCCATGAGGGAACCAGGAAGATGATGAGGAGACACTCTGTGGGTGCAGATCAGCAGACTGTACTTCCTGGCAAGGCTGCCTCTTGCCACAGTGGGGAGACTCTCCACTCTCACCAGTGCCCTGCAGTTATTGTGCGTGAGTGAGCAATAAGTCATCCAGTCCCTGAGATGACTCTCGCGCCTCAGAGAGCCCTCCTCTAGGCTCAGAGGCCAGGAGGCAATCTTCAGGGAAGTCTGATCTTGCTAGGCAAAAACAGCAGGTAGGAAACATAAGCCCTGCAAATACATTTTTAATTAAATGAAAGATTTCCCCTCCCCTCACTTCTTGCTCTTCTTCCGTCTCCCTTCTCTCCGACTTACCAGACTCTGAGATACTGCTCTGGGCCATACCTACCAGCCTAAGAAGAGTGTTAATGCAGAAAATGTTTCCCCAAAATATCCTCTCACTCCAGCTAAAAGTAATCACTGTGCAACAGCCATAATTTTGCAAGGAACAGTAACAAGAGTACTATATTTCACATTACTGACCTAGAATTCAATTGCAATTCAACTATTAATTAATTACAGTTATTTACTGCTGAAAATAGACCATTTGCATCCAGAAGCAGGGAGTTATATTCTAATTCAGAAAGTAAAAGAAAGACTCATGCTGACCACCACAATAAAATATAATCAGAAAATATTACTGAGTTCTCAGCACTCACCTGTAATACCTTGAGAATTGATTTTCTAAAACAAATGCATCATTTGGCATGAAAGAATATAAAGTTGTCACAGACTAGATTAATTCTCTTTCCTCGCAGTAGTACCCTTCCTTCACCCCCCACCCTCTCCCGTGCTTATGATCTTGCCAGATCTCTAAATTAGATTTCCTGGCCTACCTCCTCCAATCCTTTCTGCTTCCAATCTGCTATTAAAGTTTTAGTTTGTGAGGTTCTTAGCATTTCACCTCTTCTCATTAACCTTGTTTTGCCTCTGTGTAGATACTCGGCCTCCTCCCAGATGATTACTGCAACTTATGGCTCTCAATCCAGCTGACATTTTTCTCCTAAATAATGCATCTAATAACACTATTTCTATGCTTAACGCCTTTCCCAATCAAGCTTGTTACTTAAGACTCTTCACAACCTACTAACTTATCTCTCTAACTCCATCTGGAACCATCCTGTGCCTAAGCTCCAGCCCACTGAGCTGAAGAATGTTCTCCAAACACACCTGTAGCCTTCCATCATGTCACATTCACTTACAGCTATGCCAGGATGCCCTTCTGTACTCCTCACACTGAGCCCTCTTTCTGTACTCTCTACAATTCATGTGAATCTCTAATCATGTAGATAAGTTACACTGCAACTGTGTGCATCACAAGAGTCTACCTGCCTCAGTAGCACTGATGTGTAATGCAGAGTTTGCTGTTTAAATATAAAGAGTGACTACAGGAAATTCTAAAATATACACTTCAGGAAGAAGGAGATTGATTACAGATATAAACACTGGAGTGGAAGAAAATAACAAGGAGAGAAGACCCTAGTAGAGAGACATTATTTTAAAATGTACAATTTGGGGAGGAAAAATGGGGAAGCCAAAGAGATAGAAGTCTTTGAATTTTGGAGTATGAGAAGTAACATATCAACTCAATAGAGATTTTAAAAATGTGTTTGTGGATTCATCTTGACATGCCTGAAGCCATCTTGAGTTGTAACCACCAGAACTGCCCCACAATAATCCTAGTCAGTTTGTCCTGCACAGTTTCCCAGTAATCTATGAATAGAAAAATAAATTCAAAGTATTGGAGTTTTACAGTCACAGCCGGTTGCCAGGAATGTGCCTGACTCTTGGATGTTAGTGTAACATATACTAGGTACATTCTGGTTTGGATGAAGTCACTTTTATTCTAGTCACTTTATACACTTCACTTTTTGACACAGCTTCTGAGGGGGTATCTACTGGGCCTCAATAAATTTGGCAATCCAAGATCTATCTGTCTCTCTTTGTAGCTTGCCAGTGTCCTGTAACACCTTAAAGCTGGTTTTCATTGACTGGGATTGGGTTGTTTGAGAACAGTGTATGAGTTAAAATAGCAAGAGCAACTTCTATAGGAACAGGCACAAAGTCTAAGACCCTCCAAACAAATAGGGAAAGAAACTGCAATAGGAAGAAAAGGAATACCAATTAAAAAGACAGACAGAAGAAAGGGCAAAAAGAAAGCAATCAAAATATTAAAAATGGTGATAAAATACATATTACTAATTACAGTAAGTCCAAATACAGGTAAATGTTTTTAGGTTTTAATAAATGAAGACCTAGCTATATGTTATTGTAAGATATATCTTAAACAGGGGAGAAACCAATTACGAATCCATATATAGCCATTAATATTATTCAAAAACATACACAACAAATGTTGCCATAGTAAAACAGAACCTTTTTCCTATGCTTTCACAATAATTTTGACATCCAATATGTAGTTTTTTTTTTCCCTGATCAAATGATTCTGCAACTATCTAGAGACATCAACTGAGTGTCCTAACAACTCTATTCCATTCCAACTCTGTCAACCTGGAGTTAGCATCAGATTCCACAGGCTCATCTGAATAGATTGTCTCTACTTCCAATCACAGACTCCAGGTTTCCACCTGTATTTTTGACCAAACAGCTATGAACCTGGGGTTCCCTCAACTCATTCCTCAGGCTTTGTACTTTGCTAGAGAAGCTCACAGAAAACTGCAAAAGAATCTTACTTAGAATAACCAGTTTATTAATAAAGAATACAACTGGGAGAAGGCCAAACTGAAGAAATGTACAGGACAAAGAAGGGAAGTGTGTCCACATGGGACTGCCATGCTCTGTTTCAGTGTGGGACTCTCCTGGCATCTGGATGTGTTCACCAAGCTTGTGGAACCCCCGTGCTTTCGGGATATTTATGTAGGCTTCATCACACATGCAAATCGCTTATTAACACACTCTCCAGACCCTCTCTCCTCCCCAGAGTATGAGAGGTGGAGTTGACAGTTCCGAGATTCTAATCACAGTTTAGTCTATTTAAAATACATTTTTAATGATGACTAGAATGTATAAAGAAAAAGTGACATAGTCATTGTGGAATACTTTCAGTCATAAAAAAGAAATCCTGTCATTTGTGGTGACATACATGAACCTGAAAGACATTTTGGTAAGTAAAATAAATCTAGCATAGAAAGAAAGTGTCACATTACTTCACTCACATATCGAATCTCTTTTGAATTCATAGGAGTAAAGAACAGAATAATGGCTACCAGGAGGTGATGCAAGCCCAAAGGTGGAGTCATAAGATACAAAGTTTCAGCTACAGAGCAATTCAAGAGACAGTGACTATAACTGTTAAGAACATACTGCATTCTTGACAGTCACTAAGAGTAGATTTTAAGTGTTCTTACTACACAATATATATGAGATAATACATAGGTTTATTATCTCATTTTAACTATTTCCATTATATACACAAATTTCAAAACTTCAAATTGTACACTATATGTATGTATATATTTATCATTGAAACAAAAATAAATAGAACTAGTAATTTCCCATAGGTATTTAAAGAAACACACATCTCCAAACAACTCATAGCCAAAGAAGAAATAAAATTAGAAACTAGAAATTTCTTACAACTGAATAATAAATTTCCACATTGAAACTTGAGGAACACAGTCAAATCAATCGCTAAAAGGAAATTAATAAGCTTAGATGTTTATATTAAAAAATGAAAGTATATAATTAAGGTCCAGTGTTAGAGAAGGTAGCTTTTCCCACTTCCTAACCTGAATACAGACTAACAGAAAGACAGAATGAGAAAAAAATGTTACCAGTCAATCTTACACAGCTCTATTCTCACATGGATTATTATTACACAAAATTGAATGATGACTGACTGACTTGGGTTTATGATAGGAAGAGGGAACTGGTAAATGTCCTTTATCCCAATGACAAAGTAGAAGAGAAGTCATAAGAGAAAATCATTAGCTCTAGAAAAATATTTGATAAAATTTGACATTCATTTACAACTTAAACAACTCAACAAACTAAGAGTCCTTTGATATGATAAAGGGGACAAACCAGAATAAAAACAAAATGTACAATAAACATCATATACTTAATTATTAAAATTAATCCTTAACCTTTTTCTTTTAAAATCATAATAAACACAGAGTGCTATCACCAGATCTGTTTAACACTGTTTGGAGACTGGACAGTATGTAAATATAATAAAAAGAACAAAAGATAGAAAAACTAGAAAAGGAAGCTATAAAACTGTTATTATTTAGACCCATGTTTCTGTAGAAATTTCAAAATAAGCTAAAGACAAATTATTACATTCGTTATCCAAAAATGTCTGGGGCCAGAATTTCAGATTTTTTGAATTTCAGGTTATTTTTCAGATTTTCAAATACCTACATATACAAAATGTGAATTATGGGAATGGGGCCCAAGTCTAAGCAGGAAATTAGTTTGTCATATCTATACTTCCTGTAATTTGTATCTGGAACGCCCAAGTGTTAGACTAGGGCCCCATCCCATAGCTCTACTGGCAGGAAGTAGGACCTGTAAAGACAGGGGCCTAGAGACAGATTTTAGGTGATAGGGAGAGTGCTCTGAAAGAAGACTGTTAGACCTCAGTCTCTTCCTCTCTCTTCTTACACCTAGCTAAGAGGCAAATGGGCTTTCTCTGCAGTAAGCTCCTGTCATGACCTACTATGCCAGGGCTGGCCCAAAGAAATGGCACTAACTGGTCAAGGATGAAAAGCTCCAAACTGTTGAGCCAGAATAAACTTTCTACTTAAAAAGTTGATTAACTCAAGTACTGATTATACTGAAAGCTGATTAAACATAATATCTTATAAACAGAACCTGAAAGTAATTTTATAGAAAAGTTTTAGTATATCTGCACTTAGACCACAAGCTGTTACATGAGACCAGATGTGGAATTTTCCACTTGTGACATCATACCATCATTCAAAAAGTTTCAGATTTTAGAGTATTTCAGATTTGAGATATTTATTAGCAATGTTCAAATTAGCAAATTTAACTGTTCTGAAAACAATATTGAGAAATCAACTGCATTTATATGGTGAGCAATAATCACTTGGACAAGTAATTGAAAGACACCATTATCAACAGCAGCAAAAATACCTGCAATTGCATTTTGTAAAAGATGTACAAACTTTCTATGTTGAACAATTTGGGGAGCAGTTATCATTGGGGATTAAACCCAGGGCCTCCTGTGCTCTATTGCTATGTTACACTCTTAGCCCGGAAAAGACTTAATTAAATTGAAAAGCACTGAATGAAGTGTTAAAAAATATTTTATCACTATAAAGGAAAGAAAGAGGGTGATTAACACAAAAGCCAGGAAGGTTTCATCTCTAGGGTGGAATGTTCGGGAAGCTGTCAGTTTGCTTTTTAACTTGGATGATGTGAAAACAACTGTCTCGTTTTGTAATTTTCTCAAGTAAGCTTACAATTTTTTAAGGACAGGAAATATAGTTTTTATATTTTCTGTTATACAGATAAAATATTTTAGTTTCAGAAAACGTCTAGGAAAAAAACGTAACCAGATCAATGCTCAATATACCTTAATCTATTATATCATCATACAGAATTTCAAGTGCTACAAACAGAGTATTAAGGAAGATATTAACTTGCTAAAGTTTGAGAAGTAGATCTTGAATAATCATTTCATTTCTAGAAGAGAAGTTAGCAGCTAGTATAAAATGTTGGGAAAATTCTTTCAAAAGACATTTGTTCTTCAGTGCAGCTGTCTTCACCTTTTAGTTTTAGATGAAAAGATTTCTATCAAAGCAGTTTACCTAAATGTTCAGTGATATACCTCTGCACACAAGATAGAAAATCAGAAATCCAATCATGTTTCAGGAACATTTAAATCGGAATCAGCTCAAAATAATGAAAAATTTAGGGTAAGTCTCTGATATCCACCTCACAAGCCTGACGCACTAGTGTTGCCTGTCATTTGTTTTTAAAAGTAAATAGAATGTCAAAAATTTGCAGATGATTTACTATTTTGAAAAATATAAATGATGATGGATTAAATCATAGTGGAGTAAATTGTATTCTATTTGCATGACAATATACTCCCCTGAGAAAAAAGGCTCAGAGATGCATCTTGTTTTCTAGCATTTAACCTATACTCTGGCTTGTCTCAGTGGCAGTGTGTGTTTTAAAAAAATGACCATTTTAAGGCTCTTCCAGAAACTTTCCACTTCCCTAACAAGTGGTGGAATCTATTTCTATTTTAACTGAAACTGAAAAGTCTTTAATGCTTTAATGAATAGAATACAATGGAGTGATACTGTCCGATTTCCAAGGGTGGGTCACAAATGATAAGCTTCCTCCCTGATTTTGTTTCTCTTGGGTTGTACATTGAACTGGTATAGAAGTTTGGTGATTCTGAAGCTGGCATGCTGGAAAGAAGACAAAGGAAGAGAAACACCTTAGGATCCATCTGCTCTACTCTCCCCAGCTCAGGCTCCAGACACAAGCAGACAACTTCAAATCACACATCTTCTACCCTCTTGGCCCACACAGCAAAGGTCTAGGGGTGCAGGAATGACTGTCCCAGCTGATCCCCAGTCTGATGCAAGCAGAGGGGTCAAACAGACATGGCTGCTGCTTTAAAACATTCAGTGTTGGAGCTGTTTGTTAAACTGCACTAGATAACAAGAGCAGCTGCTGTATCTGTCCATGGCAAGGATGCTGAACACCGATGTTATGCCCTCATGTACTCAAAGGACAAAAGATAACAACTACTGGTTCATACAACATGTTTTTTTTTGGGGGGGGCAGTGTCTTGCTTTGTAGTTCAGGATGGGCCTGAGCTCAGCCTCAAACTCACCACAATCCTTCTGCCTCTGCCTCCTGAATACTGGGATTACAGGCATGAGCCACCACGCCTGGCACTGTGGTATGGTGGGTGTGAGTCTCCATGCCCAGTATTGTGGTATGTGATTACTGGGGATCGAACCCAGGCCCCTTTGCTTGCAAGACAGGCGCTGAAACCACTGAGTTAAATCTCCTGCCCACAACATGATTTCTTTAAAAAAAAATGATGGCATTGTATTTGATCTCCAAAGAGTAAGAATTATCCTTAAAAAGTTATATTTCACTTAGAATTCATATACTTTTGCAGTTGACCAACGTCAATTAATAGGGAAGTTTATAAATATATTATTTGCAAAAAAAAATTCTCCAGTATTTTCATTGTATATCTTCAAAGGACTCTGAGATAGAGGTTTACAACTTGTGCTTATGAATGAAATTTACTCAATTACTGTATCTACCTTCCATTTTAGTCCATGAGGAAGTTATGTTGTTATCTATAGAATAAGATCAGGTGTCTCCCAAGTCAGTAGAACAAAAGAATAACACCAGGTTCTGCAGATTGTCATCGCTGTCAAATTTTAGTGTAAAGTGCTGGGCATGGTGATTCATGCCTGTAATCCCAGCACTCTTAAGGCAAAGGCAGGAGGATTGCTGTGAGTTTGAGTCTTGGGCTACACAGTGAGCTCAGGGCTAGCCTCAACTACAAAGCAAGACCCTGTCTCAAAAAAAAAAAAAAATTCTTAGTGTAAAGTAACAAGACTTTAGAGTTAAATTAAATTCCTCCTCACTTACTGTGTGACCCTAATGAAATTACATATTGTTGCCGAACACTTTTATTGATCTACAAAATAGAAATGTACTCACCTGCGTTAGAGTTATTACAGAATTAAATGAACCATTGTATCTAAAATAGTTACTATATCTGGTACTTAGGCAACTGGTAAGGCACCATTCCTTGACACTCAGGCTTTTAGCAGAATGACAGGCTAATGGATTATGAGGGCATAGGGTTTGCCCAGCTGAAAAAAAATCCTTCCTAGGGAAGTCAGGGCAGGGCTCCTATCTCATATGATGCTCCAGCCAGGGAAAGTATGTCTCTAATCTACACTTGGAACTTAAACAAGAGCAGCTACCAGGACCTTCTAGTTTGTTTTGCTCTGTTTACTGCAGTTGTTCTCATTAAAGAATATTTAAGCAAATTTAACACTCTGCATTGTAGGTACTGTCTTCTCCTCTGTTACCATCCATCTTAGTTAGCATGTTTTGGTTTGTTTTCATTTAGAGAACTTTTCACTGGAGAAAAGCTGAAGACACCAGAGTTAAAGTTTGATCCGTTATATTAAAAAGAAAGGAAAAAAAAAAACCCAAACAAAATGGGTTTAAAGATTTGACTACCAACCTCAAACCATAAGAAACCAAACAAATGATGTTATGGGGAGAACAGAACACCAGCCATCTTTCTGGACATTTTTGTTTTGTTCAAGGTCAACCTCCAGTGCACAGTGAAGAATCTTGGACGGACAAAGTAGGAAACTGTGACACCAGCCTCCTGCCTCCCTCTTGCTGTGAGATCTTAGCAGATGGCTTTTTCAGACCTTCGTTTGTGAAAACTAAGAGGCTTCAAGCTTATCTGGTCTTGAAGGGTAAGAGTCAAGACCTCACTTGACAGGTGGAAGCAGCTGTCTCTCCTGATTCACGGCTCTCATGGTGGACAGATTTGGAACTGGTATCTAAGGTGTTTAGGCAGCCTCTGATACTATTCCACAATGTTTAGCTGGCTCTAGAATGAATTGATTCTAATGGTACTAAGAAAGAGGTATGGTATACACTTTTATTAAGATTAATTAAAAATAATTCCACAAGTCCCATATTTATTGTTCAATTTTCAAGGTCTCTTCTTTGACTATAATGACATAGACAAAAGCCATGCCTAGGCTCAGGCCCTTATTCTCTGGTCTTGGAAGAACTCTTTAAATGCTTTTTACTTGATACTTTCTAGGATGTGGAGGATGAATTCTAACCATCTCTGGTTCTGTCCCTTGCAGGTGGTACATACCCTACTAGAGATGACAGACTTGTATTTTTTAATCTACTGATGACAGAGTCATTATTATCTTCTTTGTCAAAACTGTCAGACCCAAGTAAAACGTGGGTAAAAACTCTACCTACATATCCATTTGATATGGTGTCTTTTTAATTCTCCCTGTCTGGGGACCAAAGAAGTTCTCTAAGTTTCAGAGGTCTGACTGAGCACACAGTGGTTATACTGAAGAACCCTGATTTGCACAAAGACAGATACTTCCATAGATGAAGGGCAAGTGGGACACCATGCAAATCTGGAGAAGTGGGTAAAGGAAGATATTTTTCTTATTTTAACTCACTTAAATCAGTCACCTTGACCTTGACAGAGATGTCTTTAATTTACAACTAAACTGAAATTTGAACACTTGAATATTGCACTAAAGTAAAAAAGAAATTACAATTTTGTTTATCCTCTCAAAGAACCAACTTTTGGATTCATTGATTTTTTTGAACTATTCTCTTGGTTTCTATTGCATTAATTTCTGCCCTGATCCTTATAATTTCTTGCCTAGTGTGAGCTTTGGGTTTGTTTTGCTCTTCTCTTTCTAGTTGCTTGAGGTGCAGCATTAAGTTGTTTATTTGAGCTTGCTCCGTTTTCTGGATGTAGGCCTTCAGTGCTATGAATTTTCCTCGTAGAACTGCTTTCATT
>PVIR01019552.1:0-31812 GCA_004026965.1 Petromus typicus
TATATATATCTATATAGCGAGAGAGAGATCATATTCATTATAGGAAATTTGTATGTGTACATAATATATTTTGATTATTCTTATTTTTCTTTCCCTGCTCTCCCTTCAAGCTCTCTTCTTTTCTTTATTTACAAAATCCATTTCCATTTTTCTTTCTTTTCTTTCCTTTCTCAATAGTTGCCCTCTCCTTTTGAATGATTTCTTTCTATTTCACATTATATATTATACAGAGGGACCATATCTTTTTAAGTTTTTATCTTTACTTGTGTACATTTGCATTACATTCATCATGTAGAGCTGGTACATTTTCTTAACACACATTAAATCTTTTTACAGCCCCTTTTCCTCTTCCAATTTTTCCCCCTTGTACCATTTCCTGGCCCCCTTCCCAATTATAAAAGATTTATCTCCTCCTCTTTATTATATATCGTTTATCTTCCTCTTTAATTTAGATATTTACACTGGGTTTTTCACATGAGAGAAATCATATGCTACTTAAGGCATATTTCCATGTCTTGTCTTACTTCCTAAAACAATTGACTCAAATTTGGTTACATTTTTATAGGTAATGTGCAAAGTTTTCAGGGTGAAGTGTTATTCCTCCTGATCATTTAATAGTTTGATGTGTTTTCTTTTAGATATCTTTGAATTGTTGAAGCTAATTATTTATCATTATCTCAATTCAATCCTCTCAGCCACTTGAAGTCTGTTTGAATTTGTTGCTTCTCTATTTGATAAAATCTCCCATATTTTCCTTGTATCCATTTACTTTTCGTTTGTCTGGACTTGCAACCCTATTTTCCTTGAATCCTATCTTCTAAGTTTTCAATTTAAATATCCATATTCAGCCCAGCTACCATAACAGATTGTGTACACTCATTGGCTTAAACACTAGAAATGTATCCTTTACGCCTGTAGATGAATTTGTTTCATTCCTCTGCATTTTGTAGTATATAAATGTTATCTCACTTAAACTGCCAATTGTCAATCACTGTGATTAATAAATTAAAACTGGATACCCCCTACTGATCATATTAGCTATCATATCTATAAAGTTAATGGATGAACACTTTCCTTTTAAGGACAAAGGGACATTTTTAGTGTTCAACTAGTCAAAATGACACAATTGTGTTTCATACATTGGGTCATCAAATCTGGTAATGTTCAATACATCATATAACTATTAAATTTTTGATTCTAGGATTTTCTGATACCTAATACATTCATAATGCTGTAACTGGCACAACAGATTTTTAGGAGGATGAGAAAAATACAATAATTAAGAGTAGAATCTAATGAAATACCTTAAAGGATGCATTTGGTGAAGTATAGTTTACTTACAATATTGTAAGTAGAGAAATATTTCCTTGAGGCTCTGTGAATAAACTGGTTATATTGCTTTGTGAGAGTTTTATAGCTTATTCAAACGTTAATAACACTTAATAAAGCTCTAACTTTATTTGATATATTTGAAGTGATATATTCAATTAAACTATTGCAAGCAAGAAGCATAGTTTTCAATATTAATTAATTATATGAATATTACATGAGAATTTACCACATGTTTGCATATTAGTTAAAAACAAACATTCTGAGCTGTCTTATAAGTTTCCCTTGGGGTTAAACAATTAATTAGAACTTACTAAAGCTTAATTATATTATTAGATATAAATGACAGATGAACATTCAAGGATTATCCCATCAATGTAATTCTGCAAGATTTAATATATGCATACATTTAAAAATTATTTCTTAAACCTCATATAAGGATTTGATTACCCTGTTCCAGCCTAGGAATATGTTGACAGCATGTCTTCAGAGAAGAAAGTGACTTAAATGGAAAAACCTTTTGCAGTACAAATGTCTCAATATCTCTGTAACAAAACTTTATCCTCGATTCAATGGGAGCAAATTTAAATTCAGCTTCTGTTATGCCCAGATCACGAGGTCCCCAAAGAACACCAGGCACTGTCTCTGATGCAAGCACATGAGGGTTTATTCAAGCTGGAGCAGAGACTCCCAGCACCGAGATGTCGAGAGCCTCGAGCCTTGTGAGGGTCAGGTTTTTATAGTAGATGTAAGGGAGGGACAGGGGTTGTACAGCATGAGGTTGTCAGATAGGTTGAATTTTTGAAAAGAGTACTAGGCCTACTGACATTGGCTAGCTTGGGTACTCACTGTTTTAAGAGGAAGTAACCTTATTAGGACACAGAAGCTTAACTGCCTGTGGTTTTAACTAAAATCTTTAGATTCAGCCTTATTAGGTAATAGAAGCCTCGCTGCTCTGCTTATTGGTCCTTGTCAGTGGCATGAGCCTACAGTGAGGGTTAGGCATGTCTTCTGTAATCTCCTGGGATGGGAACTTTAGATCAGGGCCAGGCTTTTTTCAAAATGCAGTTAAGTTAGTCAGGCTGGGCTCTACATTCCCACCTTCTCATGTGACTATCAAGACCCAATCATGGGTCTCTGGGGGTTAACTCTATTACATTTTCTGAAACTGGTGGGTATTGGGTCTTAAGTACCATTAACTACACCGAATTGACACATTTTTTAAAAAATAAAGGTTACAAGCTGATTGACTACAATCTTATGTTAAAAGAAACATTTTGCAGAAGAGGTTTATCAGTCTTTTTTTCATCTTACAAATAACCCACCAAAACTGATTTAATACTGTCAATTTGTGAACACATTTCTTTTAAAACTCATTATTTGCAGGTATTATAAACCAAAGCAAGTAAAGGTCATATTTCCTCAAGACTTCTACAACTTACTATAGACCCTCTAGTTGAGCTTTTACAAAGTTTCTCCCCCCCCCACTGGTTTTCTCTTTTCTAATCTTCCATATCTCTCTCTCCTTCCATCTACAACCTTCTGCAATGTTCTTTATTCTTTCTCGTTTTATTTCTTTCTCTTGTTCGTATAAGGTAGCACATAATTCTCCTTGCTGTAAAAATGAAAGATCTAACCTCCATCTGTTTTGGAGAACAATTTCAACTAGGGAGGAAAGGGACTCCGGCAGGTGGGTCAAAATTCTGGCCTTTTGCAATTTACGATTTTACAATTCCTACCTTCCTGGGAAGTGAGGGGGTGTATCTAGACCTCGTAGGAGAATGAGGCCTCAATTGGTCACGGTTTTCCAGGAGTTCTCCTGTCCTTGACCTTTAGTAACAGTCTCCCTTCTTGTGAGTGTTTCAAGGGCCTGCCCTGTCTGTCTGCCTGTCATATTTCTAACTCGCTTTTCTACCTATAATATTCCCACCTCTGAAGAGGTACCCCGAACTGCCATGAGGAACAATGGAAGAAGGCAAAACTTACTTCTTCAAGCTGGTGAGGGTCGTAGTTGTAATTGGCAGTCTGGGTCACTCCACAGAGGGTCTATCTAAAGGCCCTTGATAGACTTCACATGTTGTTATCTTTGGTGCATTGTTATCTCAGGTAGGCACACTGCCTTGAGTCTGGAGGAAGCAAAGGCAAAAAGACAGTTAAGAATACATGGACCAATTGGTAAGGCCAACAGGATCACTATGAATATAACCAGCAATTGTTTTGACCAGAAGGGTACTGTAATAGCTTCTCACAGAGAACATAAGGAGAAGGCCCGTGGTGTTTCCGAATCTGACATAGCATTAACCTGTCATCTGATGTCTTGAACAATAATCAAGTATCAGTGCATGGATCAGGAATGTACACACAACATTTAACCTTTACAATTGCAAAAGTACCTCTTTGGGTTGTAGTTAAAATATCTAATGTCATCAAATTTTTAAGGACGGCTGGCCCTTTTAAGAGCAGGGCTTGATCCAGAGAGTTTTCAAAAGCAAAAAGAAACTGGGATTCTGGGTGTAAAGGAATACAAAAGGAAGCATCCTTTAAATTGAATACTGACAACCAACTAACGTCTTCTGAGATCTGAGAGAGCAGAGTATACTGATTAGGGACCATTGGGTGACACTACTGCCTTATTTACTAACCTAAGGTCTTGCACTAATCTTCATTCTCCGTTGGGTTTTTGAACTCCCAAGATTGGAGTGTTACTTGAACTATTACAAACTTAAGCAAACCTTGCATTTTCAAGTTGTCAATTACAGGCAATAATCAGCCATTTCAGTTACAGCCTAACGGTTGGGAGAAATATCAAGTTACCTGTTCTCCAGTGACTCCTTTTACTGATGTGTGGTGGTTGGAAGGAAGGCTAGGATTGAACTTCCCTAGAATATCTCTTCACAATTATGCATAAGAAAACTAGATATTTGTTAAGTTACATAAGAAGGAAGTACAATAGAAATACCTCTGTAGAAACTGAAATGTATAAACCTTGCTAACCCGATAATACCTGGTTTTTGGTAAGTGACACATACCACATGGGCAGGCATTTGGAAATTTTGTGTTGAATAGTATGACATAAAATTTCCCAGGAAGAAGTTATAATTCAAATGAAATTAAAAAGGTTTACTGTCCAGAAAATTTGTCAAACTTTAAGAAATGTTTATTGTACATATAAGGCATTAACTACTTGTAAAATACGCAGGTTGTCTGGTTTCTTTCTTTCCCTCCTTTTCTTTCAAATCAGTGGCCATTGAAGAAACAGGAATCTACAGTGAAAGCACTTCTGATTAATATGCTCCATTCCATCAGTTTACATATTCATCATCTCTTCCCCACTTATATTTTATTTCACTGTTCAGGAAAGGAAACATTTGTATACCAGGCCCTCAGCTTGCTTCTCCTGAGACAGTCACAACATCCTTCATTCTGTCAGGTCTCTTACCAGAATTAACACAAACTATAAGACCATGAGGAAACTTCAAGTCTGGAAGAGAACTAAATTCTCTCCACTGACGTTAGAAAGCTTCAATGTTATATAACTACACGATACACCTTATTTCCAGATGGTCTAAAAGGTAACATGGTAAAATAATGGCAAAATACAAAGCAATGAGTCGATAAAACAACATTCTTAACAGGAAAGTACAGAGAAAATGTACATTTGAGAACAATTTATATAATCAACTTAAAACATGACTTCCGTGTGAATTGTTACATAGTTGATTTGGGAGGATATCATTTCTATTGCCAGTAGAGTAACTAGGGAAATATAATAAAAGCATGTTTCACTTTTATGGGTGGATTAAAGAAGGATTTTCAAGCACTACACAGAAGTAAGTCAGTTCAGGGAGTTGTTAATTGTGATTCTGAGCAAAGGACTCAATCGTGTCTCCTGTCTACCTGGTCCCAGATTGGGAGATCTGACCATTAACTTCACCGTGATGGGCCTGGGCTTCCTCACCTGGGATAAGGAGAGGCGACACTGGCATCTCATCCATCGATGTGCAAAATGTAAAGAAGGGCCCAGGTACACAATGCTAAGATTGTTGGCTTTTGTGATTATGGTTATTATTGAGATCAAATACATTTCTTTATTACGGTACCCAGGATCAAGCTCAGGACTTTGCAGGACCTTGTACTTGCCAGACATGTGCAGTGTCACTGTACTTGATCCCTGGCCCAAACACTGTATTTATTTGTTTATATTTTTGTTTTTGCTCCCCCCACCAGCACTAGGGATTAAACTCAGGACCTTGTACTTGGGAGGCAGATGCGGCACCACTGAGCTTAATCCCCAACTGCAAATAAGCTTCTAAAATAACCAGCAAAATGACTTCTATGCTTTAAGAAAATTGAGATCTTGAGATCAATATATTTCCATATCTGTGTGAGAAAAATAAATGTGCCAATCATAAAATAAATGGCAATTTTGTTCTGATCTGCTACTTTTATTTGCGAATCTACTTACATTAAGTTTTACAAAAATCATCAAAATTTTCAAATATATTTTAGTAATCCCTCTATTTCTTCATTAAACAGTTATCTCTTTACTTAAGAGACTAGCACACCCAAGATATTTAGTATAAGCACTGAGGATATTTTGTACTAAGGAAAAAATAGCATAATTACGATATGCTTGGAATGGAATAAAACCACTGGGAAAACAAATTAAGAAAAGTAAATGGAAGACAGAGCTATAGAATAAGAGAAGTAAAATTGAACGTTCTGACATTCACTGCTGCTTAGGTCAGAGTTGGCGTTCCACCTGAATACCTTCCCAAAATAGAAAACCAAGCTGCTGCGAGAGGAACGCTTCCTCGTCCTAGCAGGATTCTAAATGTTCTGTACCCTTGAAACAGTACTCTGGAAATAATAGCCTGCTTGTGGGAATGGGAGCAGATGTTGTTGTCGGAAACCACTTCCAATTACATTTCAGATCCCCTTGTGTTTCAGAGAATTCCGAGTGCAGCTCAGTAGGCTTAGGGAGAAGGTGGAAGTTTACCTAACTTACAATTCTATTCTACTGATGCGAGGGGGCTGGGAGCCCCAGGTCACGAGTTCCGGAACGGAAGAGTATCACAGAAACACCAGGTAAAGAGGAATGAACTTATTTTCTCCAATTATACTAATGTACTTAACCAAAGACACATATATTTGATGACTTAGAAATGACAAGGTTATTACTTTTCTGTGTATGATTTTTTTCTATATACTATTTAAATTAAAAAACAAAACAAAACAAAAAAAACCCTACTTACTTTATTGGAAGTCTTCCAAAGTCACTATTGTATTTTGTTTCAAAGTAAATGAGACAATTTGAATATGCTGAACTTGAATTGGGAAGGGAAGGTTTTATTTACATAAAATTAATTGTCTGCCATTGTCTAACTAATTGATAGACAAAATGTTCTCATCTGGCACACTGACATCCTGAAACTCCCCCTCAGCTCTGGAGAATCTGATAGCCATGAATGATTCAGATCTCTTTAGGCGTAGATGTTCCTGTCCCAAGAGGTGCACTGTGTCGATCAAGTCAAGTATAGTGAAATAGATCAGATATGTGAATTTAATTCAAAAGACAATCCACCAAAGAAGGACTTGCCAGAAATAATTACTAGGACCATAGTTTCATTTTGTTTTCTTAGCTATCAAACTATGAATTGTCGTAGCTAGTGTTTTCTATTAATTAGACAAAAAATGTTTTGTACAACTTTTACAATAGCTACATATTGTAAGAGTTAAGTGAGTAGTATTTGCACAGACACAACCTGTGCATATGCTCAAATGCACGCAGGAAACTGAACATCAAGCCATTTAAAACCCTCTGTAAAGACAAAATACATATGTCAAATACTGAAAGTCAAATTCTCAAATTGATAACTGTTACTTTGCTTGTGGTTAATGTACTTACATTTCCTTCAAATTTATAATTTTAATTTGCTGTATTTAATACTTTTAGAGAACATTTAATATATATATATCTCTTATGTGTTTTAGTTTTTTTAAAATTATCTTTATTGAAACATTATGAATACACATCATAATCACATTCAACATTAAGAACTTGTACCAGAGTATGACATGACTTGATTCTCATTTTTTCCCTTTTCCCCCCACCCTGCATCCCCCCACCTCCTATATACACAATCTTTGCTTTTTTCTTTATTATTATCACCTTCATTTTCCCCTCATTATTTACCCTTATACTCTTTCTTTTTAAATATTTTCTACTTCACAGTACAATTATACATACTACAACTCATTTACATCTCCATAGTCTCATATCAGAGAAAAGATATGATATTTACACAGCTGTGACCTATTTATTTTGCTTATGAGGACATCCTCAAGGTACATCCATTTGATTATGCATGACTCAATTTTATCATTTTTAGTGACAGTAATAGTATGGAGTATTACTACTGTGTTTTATAATTTTAAAAAGTAAAGAATCTAATACCCAATATTGTTATGTTAAAAAAATCAGTGAAAAAACAAGTAAATAGATTTGTAAATTAAATGCATCCATCATTTGTCTTGGATAGCTCCTCATTCTAATCTTTATAAAGCACTCACTCACCTCCTGGCTGTGTGGAATAACAACAACACCACTGAGGTTATGATAATAATTGTCCCTTCTTTTAAAAGAAGACCACTTTATTAGTGCAGAAAGACATAAGCAGAGGTGACAGGTGGTTACTCTCTGGCGGTGCTTTCCTGTCACTACACTACACTCCTCTGTGCTTTGCCTTGGGCAGCTGATATAACCACCATCTCTTGTTTTGACTTCATATTGTCATAAGTGCAGCAAAGCAGGACTTGGAGAAAGTGGACCCTACCAAGCTGGAACACACTGTTGTGCAGGAAGCACAATCTCATGTAGAAAAAAACAGCTGGACAGCGCTGTGCCACACCTGGCTTCATTTCTGCCTTGCTCTGAATCCTAACACTTACGCCCATAGATAGATGGGTGAATTTCTTAGATATATGGGTGAATTTCTTAGCATCTGTAAAAGTGCAGTGATACCAACCTGCCCCTTCTGAAGGGTTTGACTGTCATATTGTGTAACCTGAATTATCAAGGTTAACCTATTCTCCTTAGGAATTTGCAAAAAAAAAAAAAAAAAAACCCCTTGTATAATGTCTGACACATAAATGCTGAACTAACACATTTGTCAAAGTTTGCTTATTGAATCACACAAAGACAAGCCTATGTCATCTTTGGGTTTAGTTTGCAACAGAAATACCTGCCAGATACTCAAGGGAAATGCCATTCTTGTTGAGGAATTATACAGAAAAGTTAGAGAAGTAGAAAGTTATCTCCAGGCTTAGTGGGTTAGCACAGTGGGAGATGTTTTCTTGGCATGCGTGAGAACCCGCATCTGATTTCCAGAACAGAAAAAAAAAAAAAAAAAGACAGCACAACTTTTGAAAGGTTTACATGTGTGAATATGTATTTGTTGTAATTATTCATTTTCAAGAGGAGGAGGAAACATTGGAGAGTTGTTTATAAATAATGACTTTTATTCATTTCTCTATTGGTAATTATATTATCAGATCATTACACTTTTCTTAGTAGAAATTTTGTTACATGAAAAAATTATTAGTTTAATATTCATAGGTGAAATTGTTAATTAACCACAATATTGTAAAGCTTGACTCTTTAAGCTTTCTAGCATAGTAGTGATCATCTGAATATCATATTGTGCTTCATTTCTGATTGATATAATTTTATTTTGGGACCATAATCTAAGACATTGTCCAAAATTCCAGATAGTATTAGTCACTTAAAACTATAGGTATAGTTACTCCCAAAAAATTATTAACATATATCAACTAGCTTAGTTAAATTTTAATTAATAGAATACTCTACACTTCATAATAATTTTTAGAAAAAAACTTTTCAATCTTTATTAATTTCTTTTAAAATTACTCAAATACAATTTTTTTTTTTTTTTAGGTTTTTTGAGACAGGGTCTCGCTTTTGTGGTTCAGGCTGGCCCTGAGCTCAGCCTCCAACTCACATCACAATCCTCCTGCCTCTGCCTCCCGAGTGCTGGGATTACAGGGGTGAGCCACCACGCCCGGCACTGTGGTATGTGGTACTGGTTGCTGCTGGGTGTGGGGTCTCCACACCCAGTATTGTTATGTGGTTACCGGGGAATCGAACCTGGTCCCTTGAGCTTGCAAGACAGACGCTGGAACCACTGAGCTAACTCCCCGGCCCCTCAAATACAATTTTTAACTTAGGTTATTCATATATAGGCACATTTCCTTATTATTTTAATGAATTTAGAATAATTTTTCTTATTGCATACTACTATATATTAAATATCTAATTCATTAGAGATTAGTTCTTTAACACTTTTAGAAGACATAAACTGTGCCATACCTTCTGATGTTTTACAATTCTACATTTGAATATTATCTGAATCTTTATTGTATTCATATACATAAATATACTTTTGAATTTATTTTAATTATTAAAATAAAAACAAAACATGTCTTCCTCCTTAACCATCAGGATATAATTTAAGGCTCCTTTTAGTCACATCAATTTCCTTAATTTCACTTTTAATACTCATCTCTCTTTTTCTCTTTTTCTTTCTTTGTTTCTCTCTTCCACACTCATCTTAAAGATGTACTCCAGGCACATGCATAATTTAGAGTTTACATCCAACTTTTTGCTGCATTTAAAATTACATATTCATTATTTTCACATCATGTATTCACACGAGTAGTTGTCCTCAATATACCACTGCATGGTGGATATAACATGATCAATAGTAAATATCTTATATCTCAATTTTGCAAAACTACCTGTGTAACTCAGCTTCATCATCACTGTGATCTTTGGGTTGCTTGGTACACCACTAGGGGGTAGCATTATTGCATGATTGGGAAAATGAAATTTATAGAGTTATTAATTGGGTGGAATATATTATATAAAAAACCAAATATAATAGTTATTATATAATAGCCGAACTTTACCTGCTTTGGCAAAGCAGTTAAAGAAACATTGGATGAAGTAAAGTTAAGGAGAAACATGTCTTACAAAGTTTTTTGAGCCTTTATAGGTCAAGATAATTCTGTGAAGAGAGCGATCCATCACTAATTTTTTTCAACTGTGACAAAACATCTGACATAGCTTAAAGGGAAGAAAGCTTTCTTTGGGCTTATGGCTTTAGAAGTATGCGTCTTGGTCAATGCCTTCGTACCTTTGGTGAGGAAGCAGAATGGAGCTGGAAGCATGTTATGGAAGAAAGTGGTCACCTCATAGCAGCCAGGAAGCAAACAGAGAAATAAGGACCAGAAGGAGTTCCAGTGTCCTCTTGAAGGTCACACCACCCATGAACTCACTTCTTCCAACTAGGACCTAGTTCCTTCTCAAGCTTTCACCACAAACTAATAAGGCTTCAGGTTGGAGACCAGTTCTTCCACACACAAGTTTTTCAGAGATGCTCGAGATCTCAACTCTAGCAGTTTTGCTTCCACATCTGGTTAGCTGTGTTTTTCTTGAACCTCTCACAGGATATCACTCACAACTGACTTTTGAAGAAAAGAAATTTCTTGCTGGCTCATAAGAAGGGTATGTGCCAAGCAAGTGAGAGCAATTTCTGAGAGACTGGGTCAGGGTCATAGCCATCAGTAGCATGAATATTTGTCTCTCTCCAGGAAGAACGGCTGCTATCTCAAAATTAGCTAGCAACAAATGCTGTGGAGTAAATGGAGCCCTTCTTCACTGTTGGTGGGAATGCAGACTGTATAGCTACTATGCATATCAGTGAGGAGACTCCTCAAAAATCTAGCATTAGAGGTCCCATTTGACCCTGATATTTCCCTGCTAGGGATATACAAGGAAAATGAAAAGATTCATATCACACTGACATGTTTATAGCAACTAGTTTATGATAACTAAATCTTGTAAACAACCCAAATGACCATCAACTGGAGACTGGATAAAGAAGCTGTGGTCATATATCTATCTATCTATCTATCTATCTATCTATCTATCTATCTATCTCCATTATTAACCATCAGGTTAACCTGTATTGGATATATATATATATATATATATATATATATATATATATATCCATTATTAACCATCAGGTATGTATGTATATATATATATATATATATATATATATATATATATAAGATAGATAGATATATTGACTTATTAAAAATCTCTCTCCACCCAGGGATTTAGCTCAGTGGTTCCTCTTTGCCTGGTTCATTCACATTAACCACATACAACAATGCTGGGTGTGGAGACTCACTCCCACCAGCAACCAGTACCACATAGCACAGTGCTGAGTGTGGTGGTTCATGCCTCTAATCCCAGCACTCAGGAGGCAGAGGCAGGAGGATTGCTATGAGTTCGAGGCTGAGCTCAAGCCAGCCTGAAGTACAAAAAGCAAGACACTGTCTCAAAAGAAAAAAATTCTGTAAAATTGTTTTGATAAATTCATACATAGAAACGAATTTCACACATGTTCATTTTCTTTATAATATAAATGTAAACCATAACAATAATATGTAATTATATGAATTATATATTATACTAATAATATAAACCTTATGTGTACATGCACAGATATATTACCTCTTTCTTTCCTTTCTTGTTTTCTCTGTCCATTTGTCTGTCTCTATGAATAATTAAACTTATATTGACTCACCTCCTATTGAAAAAATAAGATGTTACCATCCACCCACTAACACCTAAATTTTCTCAAGTGTAACCTAATATGGAGGAAATTTTTCTCCTAATTTTGTGTTAATTTTTCTCTTATCTTTAATAAAATGTTATAAATGGCATATTTATATTTTCTGAACCATATTTTGTTCAGTTTGACTTGTTTTTAAGCATTATAAAATATGATTGTATTCAATGTACCATTCTGTGACTCTCCTTTTTATTTTGAATATTAGGCTGTTAGAGTTTACCATTTTTGTATGTATCATATTCACTTTTCTTCTCTGCAGTGGTTAATTTTCTATACCATTATATTTTATAGAGACATTGCAAATTACATATGTGTTTAAAATATTTTTGTAAATGTTTTATAATTGGAATCAGATGACTTTTCATTTGTCTGATGCCTACATTTCTCGCTTAATAATTACTCCGGTTTAGTCTACTGAAAATACAGTATTACTTTGCACATAATTCATTTCTCTTCATAGAATTAAGGTTACTTTCAGATGTTTATATGATAATATTTTTTCTCTTTGGGGAAATGCCATTTCATGTGTTTTCTTGATTTTATAATGTTTATTTTTCTCTTTTGTCTTTATGTGTTTAAATATTAATTCATTGGTCATTGTACGTGTATTGCAAGCATCTTTTTCCGTTTTGTATCATGATGTAGATTTTCCTTCCTATGAAATCATAAAGAGGATTTTATGTTTTCTTCTAAATCTTTAAAGCTTTGAATTTCAAATATATGCCTTTGATATTGTGTGTAGTGTGAGGTAAGACATTTCTTTTGTTTTCTGAATGTGGAATTCTTTTCTGTACTTTAATAATATTTTTGCATCATATCATATATATAACAATGCAAATTAAGTGTGTTGTTTAACCAATTATATATATATATATATATATACTTACTATTAATAAATTACACAGTATAATATTTTAAAATAGAAATATTCCATCATCTCAGGAGTTGTTCTCATGTCGATTCTTAGGGGATAAACATTGTGCTCGATTAGTTAATTGTTATAGCATCATGATAAGCTATATGTACATATTCTTAGATTTTTCTAGGTGTGGAATTATACACTAAGTAATTTGTGCTTCTTGTGGAAACTAGAGGATCCTCTCAGCACACAATGATTTCCTTTCAAAGCTCTTCATCCAGTATTTTTTAAACACTGCATTTCCTTTACTTTAGAATGAAGCCACGTGTTGAATTGCAATCTAAGGTTTTTCAGAAAGCTACCCCTCTTTGAATTCCTCATCACAGGATATGCTTTGTCAATTTCCCACTTTTTTTTTGATGAAGAAACTATGTAATGCACCTGTCATTGGAAGCAAGAAAGAGAGAGAAAGAGACTGAAAGCACCTGTTAGTGTTTACACCTCTTCTGTGCTTGAAACTGTTTCTTACATACCCATAAACCCAGCGGTATGAACTATATAATTACTTTTTCTCTTTCTATTGGGTGACTATGGTGTTAAATTATGTCCTTTTGCACTAGAACTGTTGATTCACACATAGGCTACATTTACTCCAAACTTTAGCTAAATAGTTTCCTAAGACATCTGCCTCCACTCTAATCTCTACATTGGTCTCTGGAGGAAAAATAGAAAGTTTTAAATAAAACAACTATGTCCTTAAGTTACACTGTTAGGGTGAGTTGAAGTTGTTTCTTGTTCACGTGAAAAATGACAGTGTTGTGCTCGTAGCAGACTGCGTGTACGGTTCCGTAATATCCTGTGGTCTGATGGCCCAGTAGCCACTTAGTTTCTGTCAGGTGCCTTCTGTGGGGCTTAAACAAGTGCCCTCTCTGAGGAATATACCTAGAATGTGCCTGCCTCTCTAAGTGGTGCATGATCCTCCTTATAAGGGTGACTTCAGGTCTTATCTAGACATCACTAATAGTTTGTCATTAATTATTATGGAATGTAAACTCAAAGCTATATTAAAACAAATCAGGCTTATTTTTAATTTTCACAACAGAAAATTTATTTTTAACATTAATTTTTTCACCTAATGAAAGAAAATCTTTTATTCTCATTTCTCATCAGAAAATTATCTTCTGTAATAAAGGAAAAAGTTTTCAATATAACAAAAGCCAGTAACATTCTAGGCAGCAGACATAACTACTCACTAGTAGTTATGCATCCACATAAAGTGTGCATTGAAAAAAAATCTGCATTTAGGGATAGCATTTACTTGTTATACATTTAATGGTTTGAATAGTTACAAGGACAAGTTTATAAACTTCTTGGAGAAACTAAGAGAAACAACAAAACCGAAACTGAATGGTTTAGGGTATAGAGTACATAAAAGATATAATGTTACTTTCTTTTCTTCTTCAAATTGTCAAAACGGCTTGAACTACATACTTAGGATTTCTGAATTTCCCTGCACGTAAATTAAATCTACAAATAAATTATTTAAAAGAGAACAGAAGTTTTCTCTCTGTCTGTCTTTGAAAATCCATAGGAAACAGTATCCTTTACTTTCTCTTCACTGGGAAGTAGTTTTAAAATATTAAACAACTTTCCCTATCCTGAAAGACTATCTCATGCCCACAACTTGAAGGTCAGAAAGCAGAGAAAGGAGGGGGCAGGTAGGAGACAGGGATAAAAATATACTCTTCCAGCTAATGTCCTCAGTGACACACCGTCCAGCAGAAGAGCAGCCATGAACTTGACAACAGATTAATCCACTGTGGAGTACAGACATCCACGATCGGGTCACATTCCAAACACATGAGACATGCCAAGAACATTTTAGATTTAGCCATGACACTTACCAAGTCTTGTCATTGGTTATATGTGGTTTAGATTTTGTCCCCCAAAGATCCATTACCCAATGCATAGAGCATGTTCCCCAGTGTGACAATCCTGAGAGGTGGTGGGTTATGGCTTGTATCCAAATGTTCCTCCAAAGTGTCATACACTCATGCATAAGGCTTTTAGGAGCTGGCTGGACCTATACCATGTGTTAGTAGGATTAAAAGTGCATGAGACTAAATTAGTTTTCTGATTGGAATTAGTGAAGTTTGTGTTACCACCCCAAAGGTCGCTACCTAGATGGAATGAAAGGGAAAGGAAAGTTGGCTGCTTGCTATTCACAGCCTTCTGCCAGCCACACCAGGAACAATTTCTCATCTGTGATGCCCCTCGGCCATGTCACCCTGTCTTGGAGCCAGCCAACTAAGGATAGAAACCTCTACAAAATGTAAGCTGAAATAAAACTTTCTTCCTTTAACTTTGGATGTCAGCTGTTTTGTCCCAGTTATGAGGAAATAAGACATGATGGCAGATTTAGGAGGAAGAGTCTAGTGAGAGATAATTAGGTCATTAGAGAATAAAGATTAATGGTGGTCTTGCAGAGTAAACTAGTTCTCAAAGACTATGTTTTTATAGTAAAAATGAATATGACCCCCAGATCCCTCTCACATTATTCTCACTCAGCAGCTCTCTTTGTGCTTCTCACATGTGCTCCTGTGATACCACCCACCATAAAGTCCCCACTGGAGCAAACCAGACACTTATGCCAGGACTCAGAACCTACAGAACTATATGCTAATAAACCTCTTTCCTTAAAAGGGGCATAGCTTTGTGCATTTTGTTATAATAAGAGAAAATACATGAACAGACTTTGTTGCTGATCACTCCAATTCCTTCCTTGGAATGTTATGTATCTACTGCCATGTTTCCCTCATTTGATCACAGAACTCTTCCACAAGGTACTTCATGCATAGGTGTATGCCATTCCACGACTCTGCCTTGCACACTACTGACATACGTGACTTCTGCACCCTACTGACTCTATGGAGCACAAGAAAGCATCAGTGAAACAAACTTTTTTTATCTTACTATGGATAATGTTCGGAGCTTTGATTTCTTAGATTTGCCACATGTGGAGCAGACACAGGTCTCTTGCATCTCCAGTCTGCTGGGGCTGAGGCATGAGCAGTTTTATTCTTTCTAGATTTAAAGTAGAAAAGATATGAAACCTCTCATCTCTTCTCTGGTAGACTCAGGCATGGAAATATTCTTGTTTCCTACATGTAATCTCACAAAACAGAATTGCCTTCTCAGCTCTCTACCATTTCATATTTTCCTTTCAGGGTTTTACACCCCTTCAGATCATTCCTGTCCAAATACTTTAAATTGTCTGCATGAAGGTCTTAAACCACTCTTTGCACTTTCACATGGTTTTGAATTTTGGTGTGTCAATCTCACCTTTTCATTAGCATCACCTACAATGTAATAGTTTTCAGACATTTATAACTGAAAAAAATCCAACTGTGGGTTCCATCTATTACCCTTTCCCATTTTATTTCCAAATTAAAAACCTGTAGTAGAAGAAAGAACACTTTATAACAGCCTTTCTTTGAGTCTTGAAACATTCTGACACCTGTGACATTCTGACACAGAGGTCTGAGGCTTGGACTCTGACAGGCTGGTGTGAAAACAACTACAAAGTTTAGCCTTTTTCACATATACCGCTGTTATGAGGAAGATGTTATGAAGAAGAAATCAATGGGAAATTCATAGTACTAATACAGAAGGAATGGGAGTTCTTTTAGCCAAATTAAAAAGTGTTGCCATTTTCCACGAATTTGAAACAGATATTGCACCTGAAAACTTGCTAAAGATGATGATCTTATTCTTTTTGCAAACATAAAGTATATGCCTTGTCTTTAAAAATAATAATATAGGATATTAATATCAATTGATTCAGTAAACACAGGTTCTGATTTTCCATACTTTTCTCATAGCATTTAATATGCTTTCAATTATGTTGTGGTTTTGTCTCTTTAACTCAATTCAGTGCATTCTTACATATTAATTTTCTGTAATTTCAGATTTCTGAAATCTCTAATTTCAGACTTCTCTAAATCACTAAGGATACCAGGTTAACTATATCATCTCGGATGCCATTAGCTAGCTTATCTTCCTTCACAAGCAGAAACCAGCACCAAGTACTTATGCTAAACCAACATCCTGTTTATTGAATGGTAGAATTATAACAGTTCCCTCAGAGAAAAATACAAATTTTCTATTCTGAAGACACGTTTAATATTATGTTACTGTAAAAAAAGGGATCATATACAATACATGCATGTATCAATGGTCAGGCTTAAACTTTCAAAAGCAAAAATTATTACATTAAAAGATAAAATATGATGGGTTTGATGGATGGTTATATTTGTTTATTCATAAAAGATAGGAGATCATAGCTAAATCTATGTCTCAGAATGATCTTCATATAACATAGAATATATTTTCCTCTTTAGAGTTGTTAAATGTTCTTAAGAGACCATTTGAATTCTAGTTCCACAAGAATAAATAACAAAAATATTTAAAGTTAGAAACAAGAATCTGATAGATTACTTGAAGTCTGAAAACTACAAAGATTTATAGAACATCTGATTGCACATAAAGGAATTGTTATATAGATGAAAGGAGGCGAGATATCAGTCAAAGAAGATATAAATAATATGCTCTACTAGCTAATCACCATTACACGTCCTTGAGTTCATTGATACAGGTTATCTTTAGATATTGCTTTAGAGTGTAAGATAGAAATCATGTCAGCAGCCAGGCCTATTTAACATCCATTCACTCATTTAGCAAATATTTATTGATTGGTGTGCTTGGCTATTGGGGATGAAATATGGATGGACATGATCTATTCTTTAATAATTTTTTGTGCAGAGGTATTCAAATCCTCATTTTATTGAACATTAAAGCTTCTTCTATACATTCATTTAAAATGATTGGGGAAGAACAGGAAAGAAACTGACTGCACTAGTGTTGATCATCTTAATCACTTTGTCTCAGAAGAACATCATGGAGAATGAGACTGTGCCACAAGTGAGTTTTACAAGATTAAGGGGTACTAGGTGCTGGTACTCCTGATAGAAGCACAGAGACATATATCAAAGCATCACACAGTACCTCACTAACAAATAGAATCGCTGTTTGAAAAATAAAAAAAAAATTAAAACAATTTAGAAAGCATTATAAGTCAATGTCAATTTACTTGTCACATCTGGGAGAAGTAACAGGAATTTTTGCATAAGCAGAACACCAAGTTATATATGTTAAGGGCTTGATTAAAAAGGAGATTTAAGGGTGTATTTCTAAAGCCTCCCTACAGTGATTAACTGTCTATAAATTTCAAGAAATAGAGAATTCCTTAATAATTTAATTGAAGTGATGCCGTGAAATCACCCCTGTTAACTCTGGTGGAAGTGTAGGTGGTTAAGGAATCAAGGGTGGGAGGTGGAGCAGGGAACCAAGACCAAGGTCAGCAAAATGAGTTAGAGACTGACTTCACCATGATGGAGGGCTTCCCATTGCAGGCTGTAGGGCATGTGGAGAGGAGGAGCCTTTGTGTTAGGCAATAAAATGAACCAACCATGGAAAGTATAAATGATCTTCATGTGTCAGTTGTAGTTTTGGTTGTGAATGCTTACTCATGCACACTTGTATTCTTAGAGTATGTCAACTCATTTCATATTTCATTTTGGATTGACATTATTCAGAATCACTGACTCTTGTTTTCTCCTTCAAATATTGAGGTGGTATTTTGTCCTCAGAGAGTTACAGCATGCCTGATTGTAATCATATGAGCTTTCTGGGTTTTATGAGGTAAGTAGTAGAGAGCTGCCACACAGTTTGTGCAAACGTGTGTGTTATAATATAGGTCTTTCACATTTACAGAGTACTGTGAGCCCTTTGCAAGGTCTGTGTTCAGAGTAATTTACTTTTTTTGGTACTGAGGATAAAACTTGGGACCTTGTGTTTGTGAAGCAGGCACCAGAACCACTGGGCTAAATTTCCAGTCCATAATTTGCTCTTTTATACTGCAGACATATGATAAACTTTGGTCATCTTGGTAGGAAAAAATCACTTCTTATCCTAGGAACTAGGAAACTTTCAGAAGTATAAAGGGAAAAATACACAATCAAAAGATACCAGTAGCAATGGGAAGATAAGGAGTTTTATAAAGAAATCATTGTAAAAATTGCATACACATAAACTGAAACAGCCACTGATAAGGTTGTGACAAAGGATGGAATGGAATATAAAGTCGGAAGATAAATGTTCCCTTCATCAACACAAACTAGCAATTCACAGAAGTGTCTTCATATGACTGGGGGCCAGAGCTCTTGTGTCCCAGAGCTACAGTGAGCATAGGAGAACTGGTGCTTAAGTACACAGGAGTTTTTCAGCTGGTTATTAATGTATAGTAACTTGAAACTGGACATGGTGGGAACATTACATAACAGAACCCTGTAAATGATGCACATTAAAATCTTATTTTCCCAGACAACTAGTTTACCAGCTTTTCCTGTTAGAATTCTTCTGCTTCTATAATATAGTTTGACAAGTCATTCAGACAAATGTTTTCAATGAAATCATCAAGTCATCTTACAACCGGGATGTTTTTATTTCTTGTTTCATATTTGGGATATTTTATATTTATCATGAAGATTATCTTCCTAAAAATAAAGAAAAAATAAATTGTGTTAATATCTAATAGGTGTACTTCATTTTTTGTTGTTCCCAGAGAGGTCTAGTCACAGACATCGCCCACTGAATATACTACACATGGATTGGAGAGAGCCAGGTTTTGGGGTCTGTGAAATCTGGAAATTGCCTTTTATGGAAACAAAAGAAATCACACAACTCAACTGAATATGAATATTTACTTAGAATAAATCCAAAATTGGGACAAATTTCAGATTTTTAAAAGTAACAAATATGCACATGAAAAATTCCAGAAAATAAAAACGTAATATTTGATCACTAATAGTTTGCTAGATCTCCCTAAAAGTTTTGGCTACATATACATTTTACTGTTCTTTCCTTTAACAATGATTTTGCAGTGTCAGTTTATATAAAAAGAACAGAGAGATAATTCAAGTTTTTTTCTAACACTATTTACTATAATCTTTGATTTTGTGTTTATATGTGAGATGAGTGAATCTTCACACTCTTCCTCTTTCTTTTTGTAAAGTTTCTCCCGATATTATCACCACAAGGGATTCCAATTCTTATAAATAAATCCTGCCAAGCCAAAGCTTTATATTTCCAGGTCCTCAGAAAACCTTTGGCCTCTCTCCAGCATGTGCTGTATATAGAAGTGCAAATGAGAAGAAAATGGAAAAGATAGCTGTTTGACAATCTGAATTTAGTACTTCTGCAAAACATTTAATAATAAACCTTATTCACACGGGTAGATGGTAGAGCCCATGGAAGGAACCAGGGAGGGAGGAAGGTGTAACTAAAGCTTTCTCTTCACTGGTTTCTCAGTAAGTGCCATCCTTCAGTAGATGTGTTGATCCTCTGTTAGTGGCCAGTGACCCTAATTTACTTATGCTGTAGCTAGAAAGAAGTTCGTGTCTTTCAGCTAATATATCGCGTTTTCCAGTTGCTGTCATAATTCCATCTCATTCTTTAGCTTTCAGAAGTTTGAAGAAGGTGTGTCTTGCCGTGGATTTCTTCACCTGGGTCATGCTTTGTTTATCTTAAATCTACTTACTGATTTGGGCTCTTAGCCAAATTCCAAACATTTTCAACCACTATTTTTTAAATCATTTTTCAAACTTACTTATTTTCTTCTCCTTCTGGGATTTCAGTAACATGAATATTATCTTTTATCACTTAATTCTCTGAGCTGTTCTTTTTTCTTTTTTAAGTGAAAATTTTTATTCATTTTCTATGACTATTTTCTTTTATCTCAAGGATGTTTGTACTCACCTGTCAACCAATTTTTACAATGATTTCTTTAAAAATCATTATCATTTTATTATATTGCTATTGGCATTTGTTGGTTGTGTATTTTCCCCCCTTACTCTTCTGAAATTTTCCAAGTTCCTAGGATAAGAAGTGATTTTTCATGCCAAGATGATCAAGGCTTATGTCTGTTGACCACTTAACAGAATGAAAATTAAGGCTTCATGTGGTTTTCATGAACCAGAGGAAAGGGAGCAAAAGTTCCTCTTTCTCACTCTGCCTTTTGGCACTGTGTTAGTGGAAATACAGGTCACGTCACTACAACTGGACAAGTATGAAATCTAGTCCACTTGATTTTGGCTGGTGAAAATGAAATGGAGCTTAACTTCTACTTTCTATGGTGCTTGACTAGAGTTCAATGCATATAACCTAAAGTTTGTGTGTGTTTTTTTTTCTTTTAATGTTTTGTGAAGTTATCTCTTTTCTTGTCCTTTTACCATAAAAACAGAGGATAAGCATCCATGGAATTTCTTTGCTCCATTCTTTTTGCTTTGATATTACTAACTTCTGTGCACTTAATCATGAATAGAAGTAAAAAGAAAATCCAAGATATTCACTACCGTGTCATTTGTTTAACTCCTTTTTCAAAGTTGATTTATATTGGTTTCATAATACTAAATAATTTTTTAGTAAATATACCAGGAAAAACAGGGAAAGAACTACCATACCTCTTCAGAGGGGTAATTTTTACAAAGTAAGATATTTAGCAAGATTCTGATTTTAATAATTTTGTGAGTATTATAATAAATTATCTTTTATGAAGATATCTCTACATTCCACCATGAGTGGACTCCTAGGAATATCACTGTTAGAAGGACCTTGAATTTTAGCTAACTGCTTCCCCCTGCTCTCTTGACTCAATCAGCATAATATCATTAATGTCAGAGCTCAGTGAGAGAGGAAGGAGATCAAGATCTCTGTGAACTAAGTTGTGACACAAGCCATGAGAGTTAATATGATCTTATTATAGGACAGTGTAAGTCTATTGCTGACATTGCCAGATGACAGAAGATTGTTACAAATAGACTTTATGGATAGGTATGGAAAAGAAGGCATTTGATAAACCAGTAATTGCATACAAAATAATAGGAGATGTCATCATCTACTCAAACAAGGAAACTACATCTCGCACAACAACTGCAATCAACACCTGATTTAGTTTATGGTAAGCTACTGTCATTCTCCAAGACTCACCCATCTTCTTCACAGGCCAAATGTGAGAATTAAATGGGGGTATTCTGGGAAGCAGCACTCCTGCATCCTTCAGATTCTTCATAGTGATGCTTATCTCTATAATCCTTCCACAGATATAATTTTTTGTCTACTATTTTAACAGGCCAAGGCAACTCTAATAACTCCCACTTGGCTTTTCTAGGCATAATAGTCTTACTACAGATTAAGGAATCAATGTGTGGATTCTCCCAGGTACTCACTATATCTATTCCCAATTATACAAGCTGGAACAGGGGAAATGCCTACAGAATGGATTTGTTGTCTCCCAAGATCTACTGAGTGGGAGCTTGCTAAAATTCCATTAATCATTTTACTTCCATAGGATTCTACTCTTACTGGACAGCCACAATGAGGTCTCAATGCTCTAGAATCACTATTATTTCAGAACCTGTGTTCAGTAGTCCCCCAAATGTCTGATCATTTCCCTTTGCTCAATGTACAGTTACCCTGGTAAGACACCCTAGGTTCCTTTGGTGAAGGATAGGAGAAAAATTGATGGTATCAATTTTTGTGGTGCACAAGGGTCCCTCATCAAAGAGAACTGGCCTTCCTTTCAAGGGGTTCTGGGTCTGTAAGATGGCTCAAATCTGGGAACTTTTGGAGGGTCTGTGTTTCTTGTACTGTGTTTTAAAGTAGTTTTTGTTCATCTGCTCTTAAAATTTTTGATTGTAAAAATTTTGTAGTCTTTCTGTCTATTTCATTTGGGAATACCATGGCTAATAAGCAACACTATAGGTCTACATTTGTCATACCATTATGAGCATTGCTTCACTTCTGTTGTCTATGATGCTAAGTACATGTACCTTGGTTTTGGCAATTAAATAGCTGGCACTTGAGCCCTGCTTCTCTGGGATTCAGTCAAACCCAATGCCTCTAAGTATCCCAATTTAATAATTGCAGACCCTACTGTAAGGTTGGGCATACAGAGAAAAGCAGTGGCAGGTCTCTTCAAGCATGCCAGTTCTCCCCGCATGAATCTGTTTCTCAAGTTGTTGGTCACATGTACATTTTCTTTATCATCCCACCACAGAGGATAGGTTTAACGTAACAACTCCACTCCAGCCTTTCTGTTCCACTAACTCTCTGAGTCTCTTCATCAATAGACAGCAACAAAATATCAGGCATCTCTAACTCATTCATAGTGGGCCATCTTTTGATTCAGATTTCTGTAAACCAGCCAAATAAACTACTAGCACATTTATCATTCCACAAACTACAATATTAAATTCAGAATCCATACTTAAGAGACCTATGTCCACAAACTCAGCCTAATCCATGTGTATGCCTTTGCCCCCATTGTCCCACACCCATAAAATCCATTCCAACAATTGTTCATCCTGCCTCTGCTTATAAGAGTTAGAAAACTGAAGAAGTTCTTTAGGAAAATAGTGGACCCCTTCGTGGATGACACTGTGTACTTCATCCTTGGGACTCTTTTGTGATTTGAATCTGAGGAGTCTCATCATCATATTTGGTCAACAAGAGGATTAGTTTCCTGAGGTATGTTAGGAGAGACCAAGAGCACCATGGGTGTGAGTAGGTATGCCTCCATCACTGCAAATGGGGAAATCTCCTCCCCTGGCAAAATGATCTCATTAGAGTCTAAGACATGAACACGCTCAGGCTCATCAGAATCATCCCAAATATCTCCAGTTTATAGGATCTCAGGGTTCTTTTGTTTGTTTTTCTGATCAGGACCCTTGCTTTTACTTCAGATTCTCTTCAAGACTGAGCATTAACCTTAAACTGTACTCAGCCAACTGAGTTACAGGATGCTATGTTTGGGTTTCTGTAGTATCTGCCATGGAGCTAAAGGAGAGGGGATTTTATTTCAGGACACACTTAGAAACTTTTAAATTCTTTATGTGTATCTGAAGCTGGCAATTTGAAACTGTGAGTTCATCCTTTTCCTTTATTAGTTTGCCCTCACAGTGAGAAGACTTTAGGTTTTCTGTGGATATACTGAGTATATAGTTTTCCTTCACTAGTTTGTCCAGAGATGCTAAAAGCCAGTATCATTATATTTTCCACTCTGCCAAAAGTAGTGAAAGGATCACATTGGGAGTCACTAAATGCCTTACACATCACAAGAGAGGATAACCAAGTGAATATGTGTATTGCTTTAGTTCACAGGAAGGATCACCATATTCACTACAGTATCAGAAAGAGAGATCATGGCATCTTTAGGTCTCATTTAATTGAAAAGCCAACTTTAGGAACCACTAAGTGTACCCAGGGTCCACAACACATTTTTTGGTTATAAATTTGCATACACATGGGCATGCAATCACATTATTCTTTAGACTATTTCTGTTAATGAATTATTAATTTTAATTCTGTAAGTTTTATTGCATTAAACAAGAGTGTCTAACAAAAAATCACAAGAATAAAGTATTGCATTTTAAATATTTATTGAGTGTTTATGAAAAAGCCTCAAAATTTTCAACATCAAACTGATTCTTGGTGTACAAAGTCTAAAAAAGAACATCAGAGTGAAAAACCTATGTGAACTAGAGTGAAAATGCCAATAGCCCTCAACAAAAAAATGTAAAGTGAGCTCACCTGTCAGCTCACCAATAGAATTCTATAACAACAATAACCTTTGCTTCAGTTGTTAGACCTAAGGCAGTTTTCACACAGGACAGCAGTACATTCCACACACGTAATACTTACAAGGATAGTGCATATGTTTTTGCTTTCTTATCCTTTCTTGTGGGACACAATTGACATATTGTTTTTTCCTATTGTCATAATAGATCTTTGAGATTTTCTACCTGCCTGTCCACCTATCAGCTCACCAGTGTGCTCCATAATGATTTTATATATTCTCCTGGGCAGAATTCTTGTATGTTTCCTCTGCTGTAAATGATCTCTGATGAGTTCTAGTACCAGTCCTCTAAGAAAATTTCTCAGTAGTAGTTTACACTAGTTATTTTCTTGGTAAATGATCCAACTATTTATGCCACACATATTTAAGATTGAATAGAACACCACCAATAGCCAATGCTCATGTTTCAAGTGACATCAGTCAGTTCCATACTCATTAACAACATCCACTCTACATTTCGTTTTGTTGCAGGAAAATTCCATCTCAGCCTTCCATTTTGCCAATATTTTCCTCACGGGGCAAGCTGACATCACTAGTATGTTTGTTTTTCTTTGTCATATACAAGGTTAAGGTAAATATTTCTGAAATCCACAGACTGTATCATGCAGTTTTCTGTTTTGAAATTGCAACATTTCATTTGGAATTTCTGCTTAGTTCCTGCATACAGTTTTTTTTTTAAATTGAAATCTTTATTGGTACATTACATATACACATCATTATTGCATTCAACAATGAAAATTTGTACCAGTATATGACACAACTTAATTCTCATTTTTTCCCATAGCCCTACCCACCCTACCACCCCCACCCATTATGTACATAAACTTAGTTTCCTTTCTTGTTATAATCTCATTATTTTTCCCCCTGCACCCATTTCACTTTGAATATTTTCTATTTCACAATATATAAAATACATTCTAGAACTCATTTACATCTTTATTTTCTTATACCAGAGAAAAGATACTATATTTACACTACATTAACATACTCAAGGATAGAAACCATATTATCATCTCAATAGATGCAGAAAAAGCATTTGACAAAATCCAACACCCATTTATGATCAAAACCCTGCAGAAAATTAGAATAGATAGTCTGTATCTCAAACTAATAAAAGCTATATATGAGAAACCAATAGCCAATATTATCCTAAATAGTCAAAAAACTGAAACCTTTCCCACTAAGATCAGGTACAAGATAAGGATGTCCACTTTCACCACTCCTGTTCAATATTGTGCTGGAAACATTAGCCATAGCAATTAGGCAAGACAAAGAAATAAAAGGAATAAATACAGGAAATGAAGAAGTTAAACTGTCATTATTTGCTGATGACATGATTCTCTATCTGGAGGATCCTAAAAACTCAACCAAGTGACTACACATAGTTCTTATGCTGGTCAGCTTTGTTAGCAGATTTATTATGGAGACGTTAAACTGTCATTATTTGCTGATGACATGATTCTCTATCTGGAGGATCCTAAAAATTCAGCCAAGTGACTACACATAGTTCTTATGCTGGTCAGCTTTGTTAGCAGATTTATTATGGACTGGAAACTCATAAACCAGTTATTGAATGATACATTCTGGTCAGTTTGAGTGATGGGAAAAATAAGTTTGTCCACATCATCGTTTGGTTTATTACTATATGAACAAGGACTGGCTGAATTCCAGCATAAATTTCTAAATTAAAACCTTAATACTTCTTTACATATATTTTTATGCCATAATTTGAAAGTTTTTTTTTTTCTCTTCTGTACTGCCTGAAACCACAGCAGCCTAAAATGCTGCAAAGTATTCATCAACTGTCATGTACTCAGAGGATGTGCAAATTCCTTGGCAATAACTCACAAATCTGTCAAATAATGACCGGATAGAAGCCACATTATTGGTTCTTTTTCTTTCTTGGTAAGTTGTTTTGTCATTAAGCCTCAATCATTGTTGAAGGAAATCAAATCTTTTCAGAGTCATTGTTATTTTATAAACTTCAACCACACATCCATGCTCTTCAGTAAGTCATGTACATTCCTGTAATTTCTATGACAAAACCCTGCTAATAACAACTGACCTATAAATCCTTTTGATTCAGATAGTTTGGTGTCATAATAAATACATTTTGAGAGTGGCTATTGGTACATGTAAAATATCTTGTTGGCATTAGAACATTTGTGTGTTTCACAACATAGTGTAGCTCTTGTCTGTTACCCTTTCAATCATGAATGGCAATGCTGATATTCTGTCTAATATCCTCACTGTACTTTCAGAACTAGTTCTCACTGAATCATTTTATTTGATTGTGTGACTTTACAACATTTTGACTAGTAGATATACATTCATATCGTTTTCTTCATCATCTGAATCATTTTTGGTGTCTGTATCAATCAACTCTTGCTCCAATTCATTGTCACAGAAACTTTGTCTCATAGGTCAACATCAAAGTCATGATCATTCTCATGCAACCACTGCACTCTTTGGTTATAAAAATGTATATTTTTACATAATGGATCATCTTTATCAGCCATGCATGAGTTATCTGATAATTCAATTTTGAATTCTTCCAAAACTTGCAAATATGATTGTGTGTGTGTGTGTGTGTGTGTGTGTGTGTGTGTGTGTGTGCGCGCTTGCTGTTATGTTGAACTGAGCTGCTTTTACCAGAAAAATTAAAAGGAAACTAAAAAAAAATGCTGGAACAGTGTGGCTGTATTATACCCTTTCTGATACTCACATAAATGTGTAAAACCTGTTAGAGAGTATAATAAAGGTGAAAACAATTGAAAGTTTTACAGAAATGCATATACTTTGCCCATCATTGTACCAAGTGAGTAAATATAAACATTGCTTCCTGTTTCTTCAGGTAAAGATACTGAGATGCATACCTGGCTACTATTATGCTAAAGTAAAATAGAGAACTAAGCTATAGATAGTTGAAACTTCTGTTTTACACTTATTGGGACAATTTGTCTCTTCAGAGCTATTGCTGGTACCAAAATCTGTCTGTTAGTGTTCGCCAGAAAAACAGATTTAATAATAAATAAATAAATAAATATATGAAAGTACATAACAGGCTTACAGCAGACACTGATGGTCAGATGTGGAAGAGTGAAAAAGGGATTGCATGAGTACAACAGTTATGAAGGGCTAAAGATCAAAGGCCTAGAGTTCAATATTTTTTCCTGAGCAGCTTCTTACCAGGAGGCCAAGGAATCTACATTGGGAGGCTTTAATGTCTTCACTGGAACCCTGGAGGCTCTGTGCTGGAAGCCTGAAGAGTCTGCAGGGGAACCTAAGAGATGTTCAAGGTGAGGGTGAAGACAGGGGCTTCTCTGAATAAGCACAAGTCAGATCCCATTCTTTATTTCCCTTTTATTCTATTCAGGCAACAAGAAGACGATGGATGTACTGAGCTCCATCCTCAGTAAATTGTTTTGGTCACATCCATCTAATTTAGTCAGATGTTTCTCAATTAAACTGACACAACTGTGTAACTGTCATAGCAATATTATTTCAAAACTGGTTTATCTAGCTACTATTATTACTAATTTTATTTTTCAATGATTATCAATTGTGTGATTTATAAAATGTGGTCATACAATTCTTTTTTAAAGGTTCAATGTTTCTCAAAAACATTATTTTAAGTTTTTTAGGCACCAACCAATTTTTACAGACAGGATAATAATTGGCTTGCATTTATAAAGTTATTTTGTGTGCAGAATTATAGGTTTATGCATTCACATTTTATTCTATTATCTGAAGGTTTCATAATTATAGGACTGATTTCTTCAGTGTATTTCAAACATTGTGATAAAAATTGTTCCCTCAGGTTCCATTCAATTACTTAAAATTCTCTATCATATTAATCTGAAAGTACAGAACTGTACTATGGTTGAAAGTGAATCAATGATAAACCCTTTTAGATTCCGCCACTATAAATATAAATTAACTACATTGGTGAAAGATGGAATATTTTGCCAGGTCATTTGATTTTTAGTTGTTATAAATGCAATACCTATGTAAGGAAAACACGTTTGCCCGCCACCTCAATTTTCACCTACTCTGATGGGGAGCCTCTAGGAATTCATTCGCTGAAAGTTGTATTGTCTTCCCCATGATGGCACTCAACTTCCAGCTCCTCCTACTTCATCTCCAGAGGGCAGAGTCATAGAATTTTTTTTTCTTTTTTATCAAAGATCACTGCTGATAAGCTTTGTAGGACATTTTATCAGGCTCAGAAAATCCACTGAACAGCTAACCAATTAAATAATTTGCTTATCACAGCAGTAGCTCATTGGCCTTCTCCCTAACCAGGCTCTAAGTAATAAAAAATAAAAAATAAATTGTATTTTTGTGCTAACAAGATATAGTTGGAAAATAAAATTTCACAAAAAGCAATATCATGCAGAATGACAACAAGAAATATTACAATTTTAGGAGTATATTTCAGAAAATATGTACACATTAAAAATTACAAAACTGTTAAAATAAAGATTACCTAAATTAATGGAGAAACATATTTTTTACTTGATTAGTAAGAGTGAATATAGCACTAAGGCATACTTTTTCTGCATGTTGATCTATGATTCATTGAGATTCTAACAACCTTTGGCATGTTTAAAATTTATGGGGAAAGACAATGGTTGTAGCATAGACAAAATGATTTTGAAAAGTGGCAAAGCACAGAATACTAATTAGAAACTTACAAAACCACCCCTACAGTAATCAAGATAGAATTATTGACAAAAGAATAAATTTGTAGCTCAATGTAACAAAATAATAAAGCTTGATACAATTCCACAACATTTGCAAATTTCTATTGTTCTCTTTAACAAAGATGCCAAGCAAATTTCATAGAGGGAGAATAACTTCTTCAAAAGTGTCTTTGGAATAAGGGGATACCCAAATGGAAAAACAAAGGCATAAATCTCAAAACACATTTCTCTTCACATAGAACATTTAATTCAATTATAACACATACCTAAATATAAACATTAGGATCATCAATTTTAGGTAGAGGATACAGGCTTATTTTCTTTTTTGTATAGTTGTGTGTTCCAAGCTTTAAGAGACATATATTTGTTAGACAATATATATTGATGAACTATAAAATAAATTTATTTTTGTGCATCTAACTTAAAAGCTTCTCAGGTCCTGAATAGATGGCCAGGTAAATAAAAAGAAAATTATTAATAAGGAAAATCTACTTTCAGTACATACACGTGGCAAGGTTATTATCTAGATCTATAAAGATATCTACAAATCAATAGTAAGAATTAAAAAATATTTTAAAATTAGGAGAACATTTGGAAAGAGCCTTCAAGAAATAAGACTTAAAGAACAGATTAAAGACCCTGCATCTCTTTTGTCATTAGAAAAATGCCATCCTTGGGAATGACTAAAAATAAAATGATTAAAATCTCCAATGTTAGAGTAAATAGGAAACAGATTTAGCACATATTGATGGAATGAGATAACCATCAACTTTACAAAATATTTCAGCAAGTTCTTAAAAATTATTCTATACCTCACTAAAATACCCACAATATTTTGCAACTGTTTGCTTAAAAGAAACCCAAATGTATGTCCACACAAATGCTTCTACAATATGTTGTCAAGGATTTTATTCATAATACCAAAACTTAGGAAATAAAAGCCAAATGTTCACCAGCAGGTAACAGTACACATGAAGTTTCTGTCTATGTGGGAACTCTCACACAAACAGGAAGTCACAAACTACCTAGACACGACAAAATGGACAATACTCAAACACTCTGATTGGCAAAAGAAGACAGGCACTCTGTATATATGCTGTACAATTGCATTTTAAATAAATTCTAGAAAAGAAAGCTCAATGAATATTTTGTCCACTAGAATAAATAGGTTACCAGAGCACCAGGTTGACAAAAAACTTTGAAAGAAAAAGGTTTGGGGTGGTGTAAATATTATAAGCATTGTTATATAATTGTCACCAAAGCTTACATTTAAAAAAGGAAAAAAAATATGAGGCATACATCACACCTAAGTAAAACTGTACTAAAATTCCAGTATTCTATGCCGAAGGGTACAATATTCCTTCCCAGTGGACATGAGTATATGTACCTGCATATCTACAAATGAGTTTACATACAACACACACAGACACACACGCATGCACACACATACACTATGTTCACATGTGAATAAAAGCATATATTTAAAAAGTGTTCATTGGGGTGCATTTTTAAATCTTTATTGGTACATTACATATACAGATCGTGATTGCACTCAGTAATGAGAATTTGTACTAGTATATGACACAATTTAATTCTCATTTTTTTCCCATAACCCTACCCACCCTACCACCCCCACCCCATACATATATATTATATATATTATGTATTAATATAATATATATAGATTATAACAAAAAAAGAAACAAAGTTTATATATATATGTATATATATATAAACTTTGTTTCTTTTTTTGTTATAATCTCTTTATCTTTCCACCTTCACCCCATTTAACTTTGAGTATTTTCTGTTTCACAATATAGAACATACATTCTAGAACTCATTTACATTTTTATTTTCTCATTAGTGTGTTTTTACAGGAAAGACTACTGTGGTTCCCATAGAATCTGAACACTGAAAAAACTGAGCTCAAAACAGTTACTTTCAGGTAGAATGAAACGTTCACACTTTATATTCAGGAGGGAACATTTCTTTTATAGTCTCTAAATGAAGACCTTCCCAATAATGTCACATTTCTTACACCTGTTTTTGTACTGATGTTCAGTGAGATTATTTTGGAGCTTGTTTTCTTGATTTTTATACTAGGAAAATTTGTATGGAAATTAATTAGAACCCTTCAAATTATTTTATTTTACATTATTCTTCCAACACAACAGTTATTTGAGTGAATTGAATAGAAATAATGAAGCTCTTTGATGCTGGTAAAACACATACAAAAATAATTTTTTCAAAAGCCATAATGTACAGGACATCTTGCTTTAACAAATCTTGACATTCTGGTTTCCCAAGTTAGAGCTAAGATAATGACTTTTCTAGGTTGACTTGAAGACTGGGGGAAAGTGTCTCACACTGTTCTCATGTGCTGTTTAGATTTCAATTAAGCTTCTCATGCAGTCTCATGAATCAGCTGCTTTTATGCCC
>PVIR01019553.1:0-31371 GCA_004026965.1 Petromus typicus
CATAAAAAATGATAAGTTTGAATCATTTCTACTTAAATGGACATACCTTGAGGATATCCTCATAAGTGAAATAAATAGGGCACAGATAGGTACATATCGCATCTTTTCTCTAGTATGAGAAAATAAAGATGTAAATGAGTCCTAGCATTGTATGTTATATATTGTGAAATAGAGAATGCTCAATGTAAAATAGGAATAAGGGGGAAAATGTTGAGATTGTAACAAAAAAGTAAGGAAACAAATTTTATGTATATGGGGGGGTGGTAGGGTGGGTAGGGCTATGGGAAAAAAAATGAGAATTAAGTTGTGTCTTATACTGGTACAAATCGCCATTATGGAGTGCAGTCATGATGCACATATGTAATGTACCAATAAAGATATAAAAAAATAATCATCAAGTTCTGTGATGGCATTTCTTTCATAGTGATGGATACTCAACACCATGAATAATGAAGAAGAACTGACTGTGATTCCATAGCATGAACAATGCCAGAAAGAGCCACGGTTGTCTGTTCTGAGCTCAAATAAATGTGATGCACTATATACATGTGTCAATCCACCCCAAAACCAAAATAGCAACATAATCTTGCCAAAATGACCACTGTAACACAAAAACTCAACAGATACTTTTGAGTATGGTAACAAAACAAAACAATAATATCCACTTTAAAACAACAGCAGTTAGGAGAGATTTCAAGCAATTGGACATGTTGACTGATTCGTAAAACATAAAGATGATAGTCGATTTAATACATGGAGAAATAAAGTGGGAAAATGCACAACAGGTGAGGGGAATCTATGCGGGGCATATTAAGAGAAGGAGAAGAGAGAGAGAAAAAAATTTGAGCCCATAAAAGTAGATGCATATGCTGGCAGTGGTACCTCGGTGCAAAAACTCAGTTCTCTCCCATGATTCTGGTCACAAACTAAGTGGGATGAGAACAGAATCAAGTTTCCCCCAGAAGGTCGACAGTGAACCTAATTACTGAATTTGATTCAGTTCTTGTCTTCTCCAGCTACCACTACTTAGGATATGAGTTATGCATGAGAGCTTTTCTCTTTGAAAGCTTCATGTAGACACAGTAATATCTCTTATAATGCACGCTAATATGAGATGTGATATAGAAATAGTGTAAAAGTTTAAATTTTGAAACTTATTACATTTGTTGGCCCTTTGCATTTCCCCTGAGAAGTGTCTGTTCATTTCCCTGGTCCATTTATTGATTGGCTTTTAAAAAAAATGGTCTCATTCTTTGAGTTTTTTATATATTCTGGATATTAATTCAGTGTTGGAGGAATAGCTGGCAACATTTTTTACCCATTCTGTACGTTGTCTGACTGCCACATAGAAGTTTTTTAATGTGATAGAATGCATTTGTTGAGAATCACTATTACTTCTTGCACAATGAGTGGTCTAGGAAGTCCTTTTTGACACCTATGACTTCAAATATTTTACATATTTTAACTTACTGTAGGTCCAGAGTCTCTGTTTCAGGGTTTATTGTTCTAAAAATTGTATTGGCACAGTTCAGTATACATTTCATAAAGTATGATGACATTCATCACTGGAACCTTGTACCTGTACACGACTGTGCTTGATTTTTATTTTTTTGCCATTTCCTGCCTTCCCTTCAACCCCTACATCCCACTCTATTTATAAAGATTGATTTCCATTTTTTCCTTCTTTTCTCTTATTTTTTTCTTTCCCCCTCCTCCCCTCCCTAGTTGCCCTTTTCCCTTGATCATTTTCCTCCTATTTCACAATATCCATTATATATTATGGCCCTTACTTACACTTTAAATTTCTCCCATGAGATTAACTATTGAGTATTCACACATCTATGCACACCTATTTTTATTACAGCAGTCTGTAACTGCTAAATTGTGGAAACAACCCAAATGCCTATCAGCAGGTGACTGGATAAAGAAGATTTTTTTTTTTTTTAAATTAAATGCAGAACTACTCAGACACAAAGAATGATAAACTCAAGACATTCATGGCTCAGTGGATGCACACTGAGGCCAGAGTCTTAAATGTTTCAATATTGAGAACTTTGATCCATTTTTATTTTCCTTTAGTGCGTGGTGAGTGACACAGTTCCAGTTTCAATCTTTTGCAAACAGATAAACAGTTTTCCCAGCACCTCTTGTAAAACAGGCTACCCTCTCCTCCAGCATATGCTGTTGGCTCCTCTGTCAAAGTCCTGGTATCTGAATGCACCTGAGATGGCCTCTGTATCTTCCGTTCTGTTCCGCTGTCTGTTTTGGTTCCAGTACTGAGCTATTATCGCTGTTGCTCTGCAGTACGATTTCAAGTCAGCTACCATGGTGCCTGCTGCTTTGCTATTGTCGTTCAAGTCGCTTTTGCTCTTCTGGGTCTTTGTTGCTATGTGAACTTCAGACTTGGTTTTTGTAGATCTGCAAAGAATGCTGTCGGTAGTTGGATTGGAACTCTACCAAGTTGATGCAACCTTTTGGGGAGTATGATCATTTCAGCCACATTGCCTCTGCCTGTCCAGGAGCAGGAGATGTTCTTCCATTTTCTCCTTCCATCTGCTTTTTTCAGTGTCCTGTCGTTTTCTTTACAGAAGTCTTTCACTCCCTTGGTTAGGTTAATTCCCAAGTGCTTCATTTCTCTTGAAGCAACAGGGAATGCTATTATTTTCATAATCTCCTTCACATCAGGCCTGGGATAAGACTCATGGTTATTAATTCCCTTTGGTATACGCCTCTGCCTTTGAACACATTTATGCCATCATGCCTGTTGCTTTCTGAAGCAGATCTGGAAGACTTCCTTTGTGGTATTTTAGTTCTCCTGCTGTGTTGACCTTCTTGTCCTGAACTGATTCGAGAAGCTCACCTTTCACGGTCCTTTTGACTGTGGGAGAAGAACTAGATGTCACAGGGTGCTGTTCTGTGTAGTGTGGAATGAAGGAACCTACCCCCCCACACACCCATGGTAAGATCACCACTCACGCATGTAGCTAGCTGTTAATCGGCCATTCCATGGTGGTTGGTCTAAGGCCTGAAGTTTTCCCATCTCTGTTGTCATTTTCTTCTTCTTTCCACTGACCACAGGCATCTGAGCATAGATTCCAGGGCATTCCCAGGCTTTGCAGCCAGCTCTTCACAGGACATGAAGAAAATAATTTTTAAAAAACTGTGATTTGGTTCTAAAAACAAAGAGACTGAGATGCTAGTGGAAGGCTGCCTTTGTGGTTTTAAAATTTACTCTGGGAAAAAATGTAGGCAGATACCTTTGCATAATGTATCTCTCTCATCCCCACAAGGGAAACACTGACTTCACTCAACACGGAAATAATTTCCCCTTTCATGCTGGAATCTCATTCCAAATTTGAACTCATGATAACATAGAAATACTGAGGTCACTTTCTGTCAGCTTCTGTCAGTCAGATGGGATGGATTCCATCTGGAGACCTCCAAATTCTGTGGGGAGGATATGGAAAGTAGGTAAATTAAAAATCTGCTTCTTCACTCATTTGATAAATATCTGATGCCTGAAATATTATTCCATACAAGGAAAAACAATCTGGTTTAAATTTTTTTTTTTTTTTTAGACAGGATCTCGCTTTATAGTTCAGGCTGGCCCTGAGCTCAGCCTGAAACTCACATCACAGCAATCCTCCTGCCTCTGCCTCCCGAGTGCTCGGATGCCAAGCGTGAGCCACCACGCCCGGCACTGTGCTAGGTGTTACTGATTGCTGCTGGGCATGAGTCTCCACACCCAGTATTGTATGTGGTTAACCCAGGTCCTTGCGCTTGCAAGACAGGCTCCGGAACCACTGAGCTAAATCCCCGGCCCTAATCTGGTTTATATTTTGAATGTTCATTGTATTCCTTTTTCACAGAACATGAGGTTGACAGCTATGTTTTATTTTTAAAATTCCTGATTCCATCATGAGTATCTGTGGAATTTGTACCGTGCTGTCTCCTTGATGAAAGTATTACTCAAAATGACAATATGTTGACCTTGTCTCTCTGCCAGAAGCAAAAGCTCAGATCTTAATTAGCTCCCATGAGGAATAATTCACATGTCTCAAAAATACCTCGTTCCCACCACAATTGCTACGTCACTCTTTATATACAGTGTACTTAATTTTCAGTAAACGGTTTAGATGCATGGAAAACTATACATATCATACATTCTGTAATATATTGTACATATCCCTACCAATATCACAGTGCATAGTGTTGATTTACACTTCAAATTGATTCCACACAAGCTAGTTGTAAGGGGTACAGTTGAATCACTGTCAGAATTATGATAATTCATTTGTTTTTAAAGCCACAGCTTGCCATGAAATTCTAGACTCCCAGAAGAAACATACTGACGATGGATACAGTCTTGTCGATGAGACAAAAAAATCTATAAAGGAGATTTCACATAGTTCCATAACACAGACATACTGAAGACTCTGCTAGATTGTTTTTTAGCTCCCCAAATACCTAAATGATTAGAATTTAAAGCAGAACCACTTGACAGAGGGAGAGGCAGAGAGAGCCACAACTGTACAATGTCTGCTCCTGTCTCCCTGCAAGTCCCCTGGGCTATTCTTTCCAGTTTTCCACTAGATGTGTCTCTGCAGCAGCACTGGCTTCAATATCCTTCCTCAACACTGCAGTACCATTCTCATTGTTTTTTTTTTTAAATTATCTTTATTGGTACATTAAATATACACATCATGATTGCATTCTCATTGTTTTTTAATTCAAATCTTTATTGGTACATTATATAAACACATCACGATTGTACTCAACAATGAAAATCTGTACCAGTATATGACACAAGTTAATTCTCATTTTTCCCATTCCCCTACCCACCCGACGATCCCCACCGCCTATACGCATATGCCTTGTTTCCTTTCTTTTTTAATTACTATCACATTATTTCCCCCTTCATTATTTACCCCTATACCCCATTTCCCTTTGAATATTTTCTATTTTATAATAACTACCATACATTATAGGACTAATTTCCATCTTCATTTTCTCATACCAGAGAAAGGATATGATATTTACACGTATGTGACCAGTTTATTTCCCTTATGAGGATGTCCATTTTGAGTATGAATGACTCAATCTTATCATTTTTAATGGCAGAGTAATACTTAATTCAATAAAAGAATCATATCTTTTTTATCCAGTCTCAGTTGGTGGACATTTTGGTTGTTTCCAAGATTTAGCAATCACACACTGAGCTGCTATAAACATGGGTGCACATATGTCACTGTGAAATGAATCTTCTAATTCTTTTGTGTATATCCTTAGCAGAGGAGTAGCATGGTCAAATGGGACTTCTAATTTTACTTTTTGGAGAAATCTCCACACTGATTTCCACAGTGGTTGTAGGAGTCTACACTCCTACCAATAGTGGAGAAGCGTTCCTTTTTCTCCGTAGCCTTGCAAACATTTGTTGCTGGCTAATTCTGAGATAGCAGCCATTCTTTGCAGAATGAGATGAAATCTCAGTGCTGTTGTCATCTGCATCTCTCGAACAACCAGTGATGTGGACCATTTCTTCATATATTTCTTAACAGCCCTTACTTCTTCCTCTGAAAAATGTCTGTTCATTTCAGAGGTCCATTTTTGAATTGGGTTTTTAAATTTGGGTGAGCTGATTTTTTTTTTTTTTAAGCTCCTGATGTATTCTAGATAGTAGCCTTTTGTCTGAAAAACAGCTGGTGAAGATCCTTTCCTTAAACAATGATTTTTTTGGTACATTGTATATAGGTGTGACGATCACAATTAGGTGACAATCTGGTCATAGTGCCAGTGACCACGTGACAGGAGAAATTGTTTTCTTTTACCCACTCAATACCACGTCCTTCTCGGACTTTCTGACTCCTTTGTTTTTCTAACTATAAAACCCAGTTGATCCCGCACTGTAGAAGTTAGTTCAGCGCTTGCCCTTCCTGTGGGTGGCAGGAAAATCCAAGTGGAAAAGCGAAGAGAGGATGGGACACGAGGGTCACGCAGCAGAGTGAACGTGGGCACAGGTAGAGGGCGATAGACAGTGCGTGGATTCTAGTTGATCTCTAGGAGACAGAAGATTGGATGCAAAAAATCCCGCCACAGTCTTCCACGTTCTGCTTTTCCAAGCTTCAGATGACTGCGTTTCCGATCTCACAGCCGTAAGCCACACAGCGTAATTCTCAGGTCTGCTGTCTGCGCTGGAGGCATAGGCGTTTAGGTGCACGCGTTTCAAAGACAGAACTCTTTTCAGACTGCTCTTGCTTCCTGACAGCCTTTTTCTCGGAGTCACCTGCATATTCCTCTTGCTCTTGTTCTTGATTTAAAATTCAAGTGACAAGCAGCTTCGCAGAAAGCATGAAGGAGACAGTGTCAGAAGTGGTGGGTTGTTTCTGAGTTAAAGGACATCTCCAGGAGATGCAGAGGTGGCCAGAATTCTAGAATGTCCCAGCCTCACAATCCTCTCATCTACAGAAACCCGGCAATGATTCCACCCTCTTTCATATCTCATAAGCTAAAAGGTATTTTTCAACCTGTAAGTAAGTTCTCTAATCACTTCTAGTTAATTACAGGGGACATTGTTTTCTTTCTTTCTTTTTTTTTTTTTTCTTTTGATACAGGGTCACACTTTTTGTAGTTCAGGTTGGCCCTGAGCTCAGCCTTGAACTCACAGCAATACTCCTGCCTCTGCCTCCTGAGTGCTGGAATCACAGGAGTGAGCCACGTCGCCCGGCACTGTAATATGTGGTACTGGTTGCTGCTGGGCATGAGTCTCCACGCCCAGTACTGTATGGGGTTACCGGTGATCAAACCAGGAACCTTGTGCTTGCAAGACAGGAGCCAGAACCACTCAGCTAAATCTCTGGCCTCTAAAGGGGAGGTTTCTAATTCTGTCTTAGGACTAAACTGGGGAATGGGAACAATGAGAATCAAGAGGTGTCATGTACTTGGCACAAGTTCTCAGTGTTGAATGTGATCATAATGTGTATAAAAAAATGGACCAATAAAAATCAGTTGAAAAATAGGCTGCTTTTGCTGGCTTGTAGCCAAAGTGAAAATCCCCCAAATCTGGGGCCTCAGATAAAAATAAAAGGTCACTTCTGATGATGAAGACAGAGACACTGAGGCAAAAGTTCTCCACTCACTGAGAGTGACCCCAGCTCACATCCAGCCACGGAGCAAGGACTGCCTTTTGACAGGGGCAAGGAGATGGTATATTCGAAGAATGAGCTCAGAGACAGATTCTTCTGCAGGCTCCCAGGAGAGAGCTCAGACTGCTCATCTTCACGGCTCTGGACTGTGATCCACCCAAGCAGAGGACCCAGGAGCATCCTGCTGGGTTGGTGACCTGGGAGACTGTGGGCTCATAAACAGATATGGTGCCCGGTTTCCGGTTCTGTGGTTTTGCTACAGAGAAACAAGAGCCAGTCTTGATGCCTAGTGTTAAAGTGCAGGGTCTGCTACTTGGAGGCCACCTGGTGTTCTGGTTGTCAGTTTGGAGAGTGATGATCGACTCATCGCACTAGAAAGTCATTTAGACCAAATCTGCTCTCCCAGAAGCTTCGTTTTCTGACTCTCAGCAGCTTCCTTTTCTGATTCTCACCCTAGACACTTAATCTACCCGTTCAAGAGGAGCTTGTCAGTCCTCTTTCTGCCCTCTTGTGTATCACTTTTGCTCTTTCTTACATGCATGAGGTGAATTATTGTGGGCAATCATCATATAAGAGTTCATTAATGTATGTAGTTACATGTAAAATGTATGTGTTAAGACACTGCTGATGAATTATCATTCTCTATTTCATTCAATACAAGATTCTCCTGTTGGAATCCAAGTTCTCTAAGCCCTGCAGCTGGTCCAGCTGTCTAACATGATTTGTCTTCTTTTCATACCATACAGGGCTTTTCCAGTAAAACTTGTATATTTTCTCCATTTGTAGTGTGTATTCTATACTATGCCTCTATACAGATGTGTATAGGTCTTTCTCTTGTCTTCAGGACATATCAGATTGTACTTGGCATCCTCTTGCACAGTGAGAGTGATTTTTCTATTTCCTATTTCCAGGGCAGGAATATATGGCTTTGGGGAGTCTATGACTCACGACTAAGCTATTTATCCACATCTGGTGGTCCCTACAAGCTCTTCAGTAAAATTATATCATTGCAATATTCATCATTGTGTTCTTCCAAATACGTGGCATAATAGTAGATATTGCAGAGATTCCCCAAATGATGAATTATACGATGCACTTGCACAAGTGGTAATGAATAATGACATTAGCGTCTCCTCAGAACGCATTTGCAGTAGGCGAGGAAAGAAAAGATACTATATTTCACAGCATCAATTACAAAAGGTGATCCCCATTTTCATTACTATGATCGGCTTTTGTTCATTCACTCATTTTTAGAAGGAAAGGGTATAAATGCAGACTAGACTCGAAGATAAATCTTTTACAAATGGGAAGGGAACCAATAGCCAAGGGGGGTGGGGAAGAAAGGCAAATGGAAAGAATTCAGGTGCGTTATGTACGTTATCTGCTCCTTGCAACATATATAAAATGCAACGTCCTGTAAAATGCACTGATAAGATCATTTTTAAAAAAGAAATGGGACAAGAGACAGAAGTAAGGAAATGGAGTCATAGAAAGAAAGTTGATGCTATCTTATTTAAGAAGCAGAGAGTCTCCAATTAAGAAAAAAAAACATAGGGGAAAAAATGGATATTTCCCTTTAGTGGGGTTATAAAAGCACCAATGGTCTTATTTTTATGTTGCATATGTTTGAGAAAACAAGTGCTCATTATTACTTCCCATACTGAAGCTATTTCTATTATCACTAGAATGATTTAAGGAGTTCTGTGCTCAAATGACCCACCGATGTTCACTCTGCTGTGTTCCTCAAATTTCTAAACTTATGCTGCTCACTGCCACAGGCGTTATTTGTTTTTCAATTTCCAGTCTAATTTGGCAAACAGTAGGGGTCAGATTTAAAATGAATTTGATAAAAGTAAGAGTGAATGGAGAGTCCAGAGTGTAAGGATCCTTGTTGGACAAAACTTTCTTGGGTTGTGCGTACAAAAAGAAGAGGTGACATAACTACGCAGGCTCGAATTAGACTCTTTCTAAAGCGTCAATTAAAACGTAAGCTTAGAAATACACGGTTTAACAAAAAAGAGTTCACCTCTTAGCAAGATGTCAGAAAACAAAGTAAACTTAATCTGTGAAGTGAGTGAATACTCTCTGTCTGTTACTTATAGCTAAAGGAGATTAGATTTGTTTTAGAGAATTCCATTGAGCCTGGGGAGGGAAAAGGTAGAAGGTGATGTCTTAAAAGTCCTTAGGGGAAAAAACTGATATGAACACAAACTATTAATCAACGCTGAGGTACAGCACAAACATATTTACCCTTCATAAAATTTGCATGTTACCTGCACCCTTTCTGATATTATACATTAAAGGTATATTTTAAGAAAGAGGGTAATAAATGCAATAAAGAACAGAGTATATGAATTTCAGGACTCACTGAAATAAATCAGAAATTTATTTGTTTTTGTTTTTGTTTTTTTAAAATCCCTGGGCTCCACCGCTAGTGTCAAAATGGAACGAAATGAAATATAAAAGCTACCACTGAAAAGCCATGCTGGCAGCAAGCAGTCCAAAGGAAGATGAAAATGTCAGTGCGTTTTAAGTAAGAAAACAGGACACACACACAAAGTGACACCAAGAAGGAGACATAACGTAGGACGCTTCCTCCAGAAAACGTGTGCTGTTCTCGCTACAGAGGCCAAGAAATCAGACATTCTGGGGAAAATGCGCAGGTCCGATACGGACTGCGTGGGGGGACAGGTGTCCATTACACATACGAAGGCGGAGAGCCAACACGCAAGCGATTCGGAACACGCTCGGAAGGCGGTCGGTGTATTATTCTGAAGCACGAAAACATTACATGCAGCCCTAGCAGAATCAACACCAGACGTATTTCGCGCCACAGCACCTGAAATCCATAGCACACCTTGCTTAATTATGTTCATTGTTCCAACGTAGGTATACACAGTGATCGTATCCGTCGTAGGGAATTTGTACCTCTACGTAACAGTTCTTCCTTATTTTTCATAATTTCTTTACCTTCCCTTCAAGTCTGCTCACCTTGTTTACAAAAACTTTGTTTCCATTTTATCTTTCCTTTCTCATTTATTTTTTCCTTTTCCCTTCGCCTTCCCTAATACTCCTTCCCATTGGAACATTTTCTTCTTATTTCACGGCATCTATTACACATTTTTGGTCCTTATTTACAATTTCAGTTTCTCTCACTAGAGAAACAATGCAATATTTACATGTGTGCGTCAAACTTATTTCACTGAAGAGCATGGTCTTGAGGTACATCCATTTACCTAGACATGCCTCTAGCTTACCCTTCTTTATGGTAGAGTAGTACTCTCTCTCCCACATATATATATATATATATATATATATATATGTATGTATATCTTCTGTATGTATATCTTATATATATATATATAAGATATATATATATCTATATATATATAGATATATATATATCTTATATATATATCTATATATATATATAAGATATATATATACATACAGAAGATATATATATATCTTCTGTATGTATATCTTCTTTACCCATTAATCAGCTGATGGGTACTTGGGTTCTAGCCATATCTAGCTATTACAAACTACGCCATGATAAACACAGGTGTATACATATGTTACTGTGGTATGATGCTTTTAATTCTTTTGAGAAGCTACCGCGAAGGGATATAGCTGGGTCAATTACAATCTCTAGTCCTAGTGTTTTGAGGAGTCTCCACACTGCTTCAACAGTGGCTGTACCAGTCTCACTGACAGCATAGGAAGCTTTCTTTCTCTTCCAGCCCCATCCGGAATTGGTTATTGATTGATTTCTGGATATCAGTTATTCTTTCTGGAGTGAGGTGGGATCTCAGCATTGTTTAAAATTACATCTCTTGAATATCCACCAATACTGAATATTTTAAAAATATATTTGCCACTTCTCCTTCTTTATCTGACAAGCGCCCATTTATTTCAGATGTCCATTTTTGGTCTGGATTTTTTAAATGGGGAAGTTTGATTTTTTTCAGCTCTTTATATAGACTAGATATTAGGTTTTTTTGTGTCATAAATCTACAGAAACTGACAAATACACACTCAGTGTACAAACTCATTTACATATATACACACATTCTATATGGACATGTATATATGTATATTGTAGATACATGCATATATTTATATGTATATGCACATTATATATTTGTTAATTACTACATGGTACAGACAATATTCTAATCCTAATAATATGCTGTAATAGGATCTATGCATCAAATGCAATATAGTATATTATGCATAAAATATATACATAGCCTATGTATAATACCATATATAAAATATATTTTTTATTGTAACATGTATAATATGCATACATAATATACATAATACGTAATATGCACTAAGAGATAGAACATGAAACAGGAATTGCAGGAAAAGTGCAACTGGTAAAATCCTCCTCTTGCTGAGAGCCAAAAAAATTTTTCCAGTGTAAAAATATGTTAGTTTCATTAAAAAATAAGTCGATGAAACAACTATACTTGTCCAATGGTAAATGCCAAACGATGGTTTATCAATACTGGGACAGACAGACTAACCCTCCTGCACACATTTCCATGTTCTCATTGCAGAAAATTGCCTTTTGTGGCAAGCAGACAGAAGGACCTTGAGATGGAGGGGTGTCTTGGGGGTGGTTTCAATGCTATCACCAGGGTCCCCCGCTAAGAGGTGAAGAGGTAAAGTTTGGAGCAATAGGCTTGGAATTTGGAGGAAGAAGCCTGAAGCAGAGGAGTCCAGGGCTTGTGACTTCCAGAACTGAGTGGCATTTGGGCTCTTTTCCAGCAAACGTCCTGTGCAGCGGCAAGACAAATCCAACAGAAATACGCCTGTGGGGGCCGGGGATTTAGCTCAGTGGTTCCGGTGCCTGTCTTGCAAGCACAAGGACCCAGGTTCGATCCTTGGTAACCACATAACAATACTGGGCATGGGGACTCACTCCAGCAGCAATCAGTACCACATACCACAGTGCCGGGCGTGGTGGCTCACGCCTGTAATCCCAGCACTCGGGAGGCAGAGGCAGGAGGATTGCTGTGATGTGAGTTGGAGGCTGAGCTCAGGGCCAGCCTGAACCACAAAGACAGACCCTGTCTCAAAAAAAAAAAAAAAGAAATATGCCTGTGACCTGGGCGAATGATGAGCGACCCAATAGATGCCCTTGCAGAGTTGAGGGTGAAGGGCGTCCCCACAAAAGACAGGCCTGTGGCATCTACCAGCTAGGACTATTGCAGTTACCCGCTGTCCATGGCCTCTCAACACATGGCAAATATTCAGTGGATCCCTGGCGTCCTTCGTACCCTCTTTCTCTGCCTGTCTGGTTACTTCACTACTCTGATCCTGGTCCAAACAAGTGCTGGCAGCTTTGAGAACAGAGTCCTTTGGTATTACTTTTAGAACATTTTATGAAACTCTTTGGGCTTTCCAGCAGTTGTACATTCCTGGCCCACTCCAAAGCAAGAAGACAGTTTCTTAATATTAGCAGAATTTCCTGTCCACACAAGTCCAAACCACACACTGGCTGTCTGCTAGGAAACGGGAACCAGCCAGCCAATGCCCTCAGCTGCAAGCCAAGACCAGTCTCTCTGTAGAGTCAACTTGTATTCATTTAAAAGGAGGTTCCCAAGGCATTTAGTGACCGCGACCCTGGGTTGTTTCTCAGGAAAAAAAAAAAACAAAACACTCGTTTAGAATGCTCTCTATGTCTTGTGAATTTCAATTGCTCTATCTGAAGGAATTCATAAAATACATTCAAAAGGAAGTGGCTATCTCAACCTTGTAATTTACCTGAGTCTTGCTAGTCTCATAGAAATGAAAATAGGAAGAGACGCCAGTGGAAGATGTAGTTTTTACATGACCCAAAGTAGCATTTTCTTGTCTGGATACATGACTAAATCAACGGAGAGAAGCATAAAGGACAGAGAAGCTATGTCTAGCCCTCCATGTATCCCATCTCCAATCCCCTTTTACAAAAACAGTTCTCTTTTTCGATTCTGATATAGACCAGGCTCCAGAAAATGACCTCAGGCGATAAAGCAGTTGCATTGTTCACATGGGATGTGCCCTGTAACCCTGTGAATAGGAGAACACCAGGCTCTGTTTGGCTGTACCTCTAACACTGTTCGTCAGTAGTTATGAATCTATGGCACACATGCTGCAGTGGGAAGGCTGCAACTGATAGCTCAAAACGGTTCGCTGTTACAGAGAAGACATTTTTAGGTGTTTATTTTGCCTTTAACCTGACACCGTAAACATTATTGTAGGAATTACTAAATCTTAGTCTACAATGTACCCTTCAGATTGATCAATAATTGTACCATGGGCATCTTGGAGCCTATTTACAAATGGTATGATGGTACCACCTAAAAAAGACAGTAAGGCTAAAATCAGGCGTACAAAGTATTCTTGTTAGATTTTAATCATACTCTAATGGCTTTAAAATATTTTGTTCCTTTAAAAAAAAATCCTTGACACTCTTCCCAACACTTTTAAAAACTCATTCTCCAAATCAATAGGTCCCTTTCTTAAATTAATACTACGGAACACATATCACAGAAAAGCAAAGTGGTTTTCAACTACAGTGCATGGTAAAAAATAGGACTCTGTCGGGCCGGGTAGTTAGCTCAGTGGTTCCGGCACCTGTCTTGCAAGCGCAAGGACCTGGGTTCAATCCCCGGTATCCACATACCATACTGGGCGCGGAGACTCACGCCCAGCAGCAACCAGTACCACATACCATAGTGCCAGGCGTGGTGGCTCACGCCTGTAATCCCAGCCCTCAGGAGGCAGAGGCAGGAGGATTGCTGTGATGTGAGTTGGAGGCTGAGCTCAGGGCCAGCCTGAACTACAAAGTGAGACCCTGTCTCAAAAAACCTAAATAAAAAAAAAAAATATATAGGACTCTGTCTAGTATATTTTAAATTTGTGTTCATCTTCTCCAAAGATATAATTGTTTTTAGCTTTGGCAACTATCATCTCCATGATAATGGAGACATCTCTGCGTTAACAATACCGTCTTTTGTAGAAGTTTAAACGTGGGTGATTCAGTGGTTGATTTCCTGTCTTTGTCCTCATTTCATATTACTTATACTTCAAGATACTCTTCTCATTAGCCTTCCGACTTGGTCTCACCCGGACGATCTGAAAGTGAGCGCGCTTAGAGTGAGCACCCTGGTCTATCTGGAAAGATCGGTGGAGCATTTCTGGCATATTGCCCATGGTTATGCTCCGTCCAAAGATGAGGCAATAAAAGAACAACATCTCCAAATAATACATCTTCATTTGCAATGCCTGTGGTATTTTCCTTGTCTTCACTTGATTTCTTCTTTTTACTTAATTCTTTAAGAGATGACCAGGACACGTATCCCTCCAAATGGCATTGGCAAAAAGGAAAAAAAAGTGACTGTTTTCATGCACATTATGAAGCAAAATCTTATTTTTCTTCTTTCAAATGGAAAACACAAACCTTTTTTCTGTACTTTAGTGTATAAATGGAATCAAATTATTTGTAAACAAAAACCCTCAGTTGCATTGTATTCACTGACTGTTGATTTAATCTTTCTAACAACTTACTACAAGGCACTAAACTCTGTATTTTTTTAACAAGAAAATGAATCTAAGAAGAGAATGGTACATGAATTACAGCAAAATTTGTGATAGGAACATGGTAAGAATCATAGTTAAACAAGCTTAGGACATAATCAGTAGTAGAGACTTTGTCTAGCAAGGGAGAGGTTGTGCATGCCACCTTCAGCACCATAAAAACAAAACAAAATGAAAAAGGAGAGTTACAAATTATACTCAGCTTTTTCGAGGTGACTTACGGCACTACAGATATATTTCCAACTAACTATGCAAGACTACTGACAGCACAAACAGAAAATGAAGTACCATGCTTGCCATTGTATGTTCTCCATGGAAGCCATTATTTCACTCACAAGTAATCCATGACAAAGTCATTCTTCAGCTGTTTTGGAAGGACAGGTAACTATGATGACACTAGGAACTGTGACTCCATCTGTGAACACCCATGATCATGTAAAGAAAGGAGAGAAATTCATCAACGTGTTAACTCTACAAGCAGTGAGACCAGCGGGGATTTGAAGATTCTTATCTTTTTCTGTATGTAACTCTCGTGTGTTGCTGTGAGCGAAATAAAATATTCTTTGAAGTAAAGCAAGAGGGGTCAAGGTGGCAGACATCTAGCAGGTGGCACGGGAACACCACCCACGACTCTCATAATTGCTGAAATCCACTCGTGCACAATTGGGGACGTCCTTGTAGACAGTTGGTTTGAGTATTCCAAGGAGAAATAGGGTGGTATCATCCACCGTGTGACAGTACCTCCAGTGCGTTCCTCAAACGTGAGGAGAGAATCTTCACTTAGGACTTCAGGTCATCTGGGACTGTGACTGCCCTTGTTTTCTACCAGATTCTAAATGTCTAAGAGCTAACGTTCTATGTTCTCTTACTTCATATAAGGGAATGGGCTGTCAGTCATGGACTTGGAAAGATAACTAGAGCCTAGTAAGTATGCTTGTAGATATTATCTCATATTCTGACCCATTAGTGGGTAGGTATATTGTGTGTGTGTGTGTGTGTGTGTGTGTGTGTGTGTGTGTGTGCATTAAAGTCTACTGTCTTAGCTCTTTAAAACAAATTTTTTGGTATAATTAAATATTTAAATAGTCCTTACAATTCTGAAGCCTGGGAAGTCCAATGTTGAGAGGTTGCATTTTCTGAGACCCTTGCTTCTTGTAGGGATTATCTTTCCTTTCAGTGAAGGGGCCTGACCCCTTTGACACTCAGGAATGTAAAGACCCAGTTAAAATGGGTATCTGAAAAGAAGAGACACTTCTGTGATAAAGGGGTCAATATAATGGCCAATAAATAAATGAAAAAATGTTCAATGCTTTTGAGAAGTGTAAATGAACACAACAGTAAGACTCCATCGCATGCCAGAAAGAATGGCTACTATCAAGAATCAGTGCTGGGGAGAGTGTAGGGAGACCAGGACCCATCTCCATTGCTGGTGGGAGTATATTCTGATAAACCCTTTACAGAAATCAGTGCGGAGATTGTCCCTCCTCAATAAAAGCAGAAATTCCATTTGGCTTAGCCATTTCCCTTCTAGGTATCTCCCCCAAAGTTAAAGAAATAGTACTCCAGTGATGTATGCATATCCATGTTTACATAGCCCAATTTAGAGTAGAGAAATCTTAGAAACAGCCTGTGTGGACATCGACAGATGAATGGGAAATATTTAGAGTATTTATACTGTACTATAAATTTATCCATAGAGAAGATAAAGCTCAGGCATCTGTAGGAAAAAAGGATGCACCTTGAGACCATAATGTCAAGTGGAGACACCAACAGAAAAGCTTAAATACTACATGGTTTCTGTCATATGAAAAACTCTCTCTATACACACCCCCTACACCCAGTGCTCAGTTCTCGGGATCGTCAGTCCTCAGTTTCCATCAGATTGAGGACACACACGTGTAAGTCCCACACCAGGTTCCTGTACTCCGCCTGACTGCAGTCTGCCAAGGACGCCACATAAAGTGGTGCAAGGAGCCCTCAGGAACTCACGGGCCCCTCTGTGGCAGTGTGGGGACTGTGCATCCCACGGGAAACAGGTACTGCCCGTCCTTGGGAACTGAGCAAGAGTGTCAGGGTACCTTGTGTGTTAAGAAGCAGGAAGGAAACGCACTGCACAGGAAGAGGCCTGGAACAGCCAGCTTTATAAAAGCCACAGTTCAAGCTCTTTTCCAATCCTGTTCTAAGTACAGCAACAGGAGGCCAGGGATTTAGCTCAGTGTTTCCAGCACCTGCCTTGCAAGCACAAGGACCTGAGTTTGATCCCACGTGACCACATGGAACAACGCTGGGCGTGGTGACTCACACACAACAGCAATCGGTACCACATACCACAGTGCTGGCTCACGCCTGTAATCCCAGCGCTTGGGAGGCAGAAGCAGGAGGATCGCTATGAGTCTGAAGCTCGCCTAGGCTACATAGTGAACTCGGGGCCAGCCCAAACTACAAAGCAAGACCCTGTCTCAAAACAAAACAAAAACAGCAATAGCTCAGAATATACTGAGTATCTACAAACTGCTTAGTGCCCCATTTAAATGGCAGTTGAAAAATTAATTCTATACTCAAGAAACAAGTACACTTAATTAGTATAAATTCTTAGAAATATGAACATTTTTCACTGGAAGTGTCAATTGCATGTTAACAATGAATTTCCTTGGTTATTGCAAAATCACCTTAATTCATTTAGTGGAAACTTTTATCAGGAAATAATTTCTTCTGTCCTTTGCAACTCAAGTTTAGGTGCAAAAAGAAAAAGATAAACAAGTTATTGGCACTATAGTGGCTGAACTTCACACACAGACTGGCTAAAAGTTAATGTAGCTTTCCAAGTTACATTCAAATTATTACGGTTGCAAACCCAAAATCCTGCTTTGCCTTAAGAAACCACATTCTTTCACTTCAGAGAGTAAATATAATTTTTAAATAGAAAGCTTGCCAATATTACAAGTACTTTAAAAGGATCTTTTCAATTATATCTGCATTAATGTAACTATTCAGCAATTATTGAAAATTTGAAGCCTGCCTTACTGATTTGTTGTTTCCTTTAATCTTAGGTTTACTGAACAGATTTTTCTCAGTCGTATCATTTCTATAGGCTTAATAAATAACACAAACCAACACCTAACAGAGACACACACACAGAGACACACAGACACACAGACACGCAGACACAGACAGACAGACAGACAGACACACATACACTGTTGCTCTCTGCTTGCACACCTCGTAATATCTTACTTAGCTTCTATAGGAACACTATCCTTGCTTTTCTGTGGCTTGAATCTCTATTAATAAGGTAAACAACATGTGCTCGTCAGCAATGCCCAGTATTTACCTGGTTTAAACTTGTGTATAATGGGATCGTTGTGGACCAATTCCTCTGCGATACTTCTCCCTTCAGCTTAGCCAGAATGAAAGGTTCAGTTGTAATGCTGCTTACAGAAATACATATTTTCAATTTGTAACCGTGATGAATTTTATATTAATGTTTAAGGGCCAAAGAACCTTCTTAATAGGTTGTGCACAAATTTCAGCACAAAAAAATGGAAGCACCAAAAAAATCATGCACCTTTTCCTTTTCTGCACCTGGACTTCAGTTGTGAAAGGCAAAGGAACCTAAAATATTAGTTACATAAAGATGATCCCACAAGAACCATGAGAACTCTTTGTTAACATGCAATTGACATTTCCACTAAGAAATATCGGTATACACAGGAATTTAGAGATCTGCTTATCACATCCTCAAAATGTATCATGCTGTGTGTGGCTTTAATGAATCCTTTCATATTGCTTTATAATTGATAGCATGACTACAGAAGAACTTTGGAGTCAGAAGCTACATGTTTGGTTGTTGTTTTTTGAGACAGGGTCTTACTTTGTAGTTCAGGCTGGTCCTGAGCTCAGCCTGGAGCTCACATCTATCCTCTTGCCTCTGCCTCCCGAGTGCTGGGATTACACATGTGAGTCACCATGCTCGGCATTGCTGTATGTGGTTACCAGGGATCGAAACCAGACTCTTGAGCTTGCAAGGCAGGTGCAGGAATCACTGAATTAAATTCCCAGCCCACTCAGACACTTTTACAGAACAGTGGTGCACAGCTGGATACCGATGTCGCTGGCACATTCATGAAGCACGCAAGTCAGATCCATAATATTCACGACAAGTAGGGATGTTGTGTAATAGGTTTAACTTAATTGTATGCGAGACTGTTCCTTTCTGAGTACGCTTTTATATTCTAACAGCTGTTACAACCACCTCTCCTACATATACCTAAAAGGCATCTACTAGAGTTACACGAATCTAAAAACTATACCTGGCTTGGCGTCCATGGTCTCACATCAGGGGCATCGACCTTGATGAATTAATTTTGCTGCTTTTGATCTTGGATGAGAGTTAACTTCTCTCATTCTACAAATCTGCAGGTGAACATCGCGCCCATACTTCACCTTATAATAGGAGAGGTTTGAAAGAATAATTCGAAAATTACCCTAATTTACCGATTGTACTTCTGGCCTGACATAAAAGAGTTATGTGGACATATTTTTCAACAGAAGCCACTGAGAAGTATTTTTGGCATACTGCAAAGTAATTTCAGAGATCTGGGTTTGTGTCATGACCTAGCTATAAATTTCATCTAGAGTGATTGGATTTCAACTTGACTGAAGACTAAAATACCAGCAAATAACTCAGACTCGCAGAAAGGAATTTATAGCAGGGTAACTTACATAATTTTTACATAAACCATGTGAAGGACAGAGTGTAACTTTTAAATATCTCCAATTTTATTTGAAAACCGAATAGGCATTATATTTCAGTAGCGTGAAGAGGAGAAAAGCCAGCTGCTAGCAGCAGACCCTTGCAACTTCGAACTCTGACCTCTATTTGCTTTGCGAGGGACACTGCTGGGTAGGCTATGGGGCATCCTCCCCAAGGATGGCCACTTCCGATCGGACGACAGCGAAGAACCTTTTCAGCCATGCACTTCTCATGTTTTCTCTAGTTTAGCATGGCTAGGACTGGGACTCAGATTTGCTCGTGGCATTCCGACACCAAGCTACTTCCGTACCTGTTTATTAACATATCTTTATTTGACGTATGTCGGGCTCCTGAGCATTAGACTTTGCCATTATCTGACTGCGACCATGCCTTGATGGCATATGCTGAGTGATTACAAACCAAAAATTAAAAAAAAAATAATAGCTCATTCTTGAAACAGACTTTTCTCACTGGCGATACTGGGTGTCAGTCTCTGACCAGAAAATAAGTGTCCATTACAGTGGTGGCAGGTACGTAGGATGAAAAATGACTCTAAAGATTAAATGTGTGCTTAGGTTTCTGATAGGCATATACGCAAAGTAGACACCTCTTAAGATTGTTAGTCATCAAAGGTAAAAGAAAGAGCAGCTAAGAAGTATATGAAGAAATGCTCAACACCATTAGTGATTTGAGAGGTACAGATGAAATCAACACTGAGATTTTATCTCACTCCACAAAGAATGGCTGCAATGTCAGAATTAGCCAGCAAAAACGTTGGCGAGGCTGTGGAGAAAAGGGAACCCTTCTCCATTGCTGGTGGGAATGTACACTCATACAACCTCAGTGGAGATCAGTGTGGAGATTCCCCCAAAAAACGATTGGAGGTCCCACTTGACCTGGCCATCACTCTGCTAGGTATATACACAAAAGAATTCAAAGACTCATATCACAGTGAAATATGTGCACCCATGTTTATAGCAGCTCAGTTTGTGACTGCTAAGTCTTGGAAACAACCCAAATGTCCATCAACTGCAGACTGGATAAAGAAGATGTGGTTCTTTTATAGAATGGAGTATTATTCTGCAATTAAAAATGACAAGATTGACTCATTCATACTCAAATGGATGTACCTTGAGGACATCTTCATAAGCGAAATAAACAGGTCACAGATGTGTAAATATCATATCTCTTCTCTGGTAGGGGAATATGAAGTTGTAAATGAATTGTAGTATGTATAGTTGAAATTGTGAAGTAGAAAACATTTAAAAGGAAAGAGTGTAAGGGTAAATAATAAGGAGAAAACGAACGAGGTAATAACAAAGAAAAAGGAAAACAAAGATTGTGTACATAGGTGGTGGGGGATGCAGGGCAGGGGGAAAAGGGAAAAAATGAGAATCAGGTCATGTCATATTCTGGTACAAATTCTTAATGTTCAATGTTATTATTATGTGTATTCATAATGTACCGGTAAAGATAATTAAAAAATAAGATTGATAGTCATCATCATCATCATGGGGGAAAGAGATCGGAAGGAGGATGTGTGTAGAAAGGGGAAAGGAAGTAAAAAGGAATCAGCACTTTATGTGCTTCTACTTGGTCTCTGTGATGAATGTGAACTTTGTATAACACAGTCTCATTCCACTTCCAATATGGACCTCCTCTTCCAGGATTTGAGTTTTTCTTTATTTCTATGTTCTCAGTGAGATTTTCTCCCATCGGTCTACAAAGGATTTGTTCTGCAAATTATCTGTTCTTTTCTTTCTTGTTTGAGTCTGGGTGGTCTTGGACTTCTTTCAGAATCAAAAAAAAAAAATAAAAAAAAGGCCACTGTTGCTGTTGGATTAACACTGACCTACTTGTAGCCATTATAATTTCAAATAAAATCATTTACATGAACTTATACATGAAGCTTATGTAAGTTATTTTCTAATGCATTCATGTCTCAGAATTATAAAGCAAGACATTCTTTTGCAAAGGCAAGTGGCTTGTGTCAGAATGTAGCTTTCTTTATCAACTTGGATATAATCCCACGAGATGCTGAAGGTCCTATTCATGGACCTATGTAACATAGCTGTCTTAGGAAATTTTCAAATAAGGGGTGGGTATTATCTAGAAAACTTTCAACTTCAAATTAAACGTCTAGAAAGATGGCTGGTTTTCCTTGTTTTATATTTCATGTTTTCTTTGGAGAATAAAAGTTTTCACCTTTATCTTTTGGGATCTAATAAATGTGAAACTAAGGCCTTAAAGTTGAACGAATATACTGAGGGTATGGTCTGAAGGTTGTGGGTTATTGTTAAACTGAGAAGATTTATTGAGACAGAACTACGGTATGATACTTGGTTTCCATCTAAATAAGTTAATTTATTTAAAGGTCAGGTGATTTGTTATTTCTTTCTTTCAATGATCCTGATTGCATAGGAAATGGAAAGATTTTGTGTTTGTGACTACAAAGCGGAAAGAGAGACATGGGGCTTTTTGCTCCCCTTTGTAAACATTATCTAAGAAAAAAAACTTCATTTCTTCTTAAAAGCACTGTAACTTCTCATGTGGTAGCAATAGAACAACTTTGCAATTTCTTACAAATATTTCAGATGGACTGCTTAAGCAGTCTTGTGTGACAAACTGAAGCTAGACATGGTACAAAGGAAGCACAAACTACTAGCCAGGAATTCTGGCTCAGAGGAAATAAATAAGAGCTTGTGTTTTTCTGTGTTCCAGAAAACCCAAACAGCTTTGAGAAACAGGTGGATCTGAGTGGTTGGGGATACGTAGAAAGGCTAAGCAAAACAGCAGCATCATTCAAAAGAAGCACACTCTGGATTGTAGCTACGTGGTAGAAGTCGTTACGTACAAGCGGATTGAACTCAGGATCTTGGACTTGCCAGGCAGGCACGGCACCACTGAGCTCCACCCCCAGGCCAGAGCCTGGTTTATTAGGGAAAACTCATCATGAGAAGAATCATCTTATTGATTTTATTTATATATATATTTCATGAGAAAAGTTGTTTTCTTCCAAAAACAACTACATTTTGAATGGTAAGGTCCTAACTGATATCGAACACTGAACCATTTATTTCAATTGGTTATGGGGCTCACAGCCAGGCCGCACCTGTATTCCCACCTCTACAGTAGGTTCTTCACATGTCAGTGAAATACACACTTCCCGGGAGAGAGCTCTTCCCATAACCTGTCTATAACACACAGTGGATATCGAGGGGCTCTGTGTGATGGTTTTCATGCTGCTTCTTTTCAAAATTGTATGTGAAGAGCTGAAGAACTGTGTAAATACAGTTTGTTAATCAGATGAAGAGACACTGCTGCGATGTGCGAAAAATGTCAATGAGAAAGTCAGGCCCTCAAACGTCTCAGTGCAATTTCAAGAGAAGGAGCTGTCACCTCTCTATCTAGCTCCTCTACTAACTGTCTTTACACTCACCTGTGCATTATCTCTTCTCCTCTCCCACCTGTCTCTCCTATTCATCTGTATCCACCTATCCCTTGATCTCTATATTCTATCTCTACCATCTACCCACATCTCCCTCCTCTATCACTTACCTATCATACGCACGTATGTATTCATTTATCCATGCATCCATATCTGATATTTATAAATACCTATCCATCTATTTTCTACCTAGCCATCACTTCTACATGAAGTTAGTCATTATGAATGTGTTACATTCTGACAGAATGTTAGCAGGTCAGATTCATTTACAGCTCTGACAAAATGAGTATTATAGAGCTTTGACACAAACACACAATGCAAAACACACAAAAAACACACAAAAGCACTGCCAATAAACTGTTTTCACTTTTATAATTACCTTAAAATGGTGGTACAAAGTTATGGTTAGAGTGAGATTGTTGAGCTTTGCTTTTTTTTTTTTTTTTTTTTTTTTTGTACAGGGTATTGAACTTGAGATCTTGTGCTTCTGATGTGGGAGCCGGAACCACTAAGCCAAATCCTGAGCCCCAGTGTGGCTTGGTCTGCTACTTATTCACATCTAGGAACATTTCTAATGCAGAGTCTGTTTTATATCTGTGGAAATTGGTAGCTTCGGTGTTTGTAAATTTCTCAGAAGGGCGATGATACCACGCTAAAAGGGCTAATGTGTTTCTTTTTCTTTTCTTGAGACAGGGTCTCACTTTGTAGTTCAGGCTTGCCCTGCATGTACTATGTAGCCCAGGTGAGCCTCAAAATCAGCAATCCTGCTGCCTCTGCCTCCTGACTGCTGGGATTGCAGGCGTGAGCCTGGTACTAATATGGTTTTAAGTCACCTGCTAGACCCTCTAACTAATAAACCGGTTGAGCAGGTTCAGTTGTAGAGATCTCTCAATACACCGAAGAGTCATTCAATATCAGATAAGTTGGGAACTTGTGTGTGGATACACTATCACTGTTACCAAGATTCTCCTTCTTATATGTGAGCTCTATTTTCATGCTTTTTTATTTATGGAAATACATTTTCAAATATCAAAATGTATATGCACTGAGTGTTGAAAATACATGTTTCCATGTATGTAAAACATGACTATGTTTTATACAAATATATTTACATAAAGAAATACAATGAGGAAAAATGCTGCTAATATCATCTGGACAGTATCACTAATATACCATAAAAGCAGTATATGCTTGCACAAATCCATAAAGCACTAAAAATATGAAATGAGAAATGGTAACTGTCTTTTCTAATTCATAAAATACAGAGCTTGGAAACTTGTGTGCATATTGGTATTTGAAAATTGAACTCATTGCTCTGAACTCTCAGACATCCCCCTTGATCCCCAATTAAGTCCACTTCCTGAAGATGGCTTTCTAGCTGACTGTTCTCCAAAGACTTTGGTTCCATCAAGACGGTCCCTTCTTTTTCTCCTATGCTGTCTGGCTCTGTAGAGATGCCTCAACCAGATCTTTCCCGTCTGCAGCTGGGAAATCAAGAAGCTCACCCATCCATCTGGAACAAATATTTTTGCCAATATAACTGTCTCCCACTCTGAGAGGGTCTCCTATGAAACTGACTCTCAAGAGAGCATTCCCATTTCTTTTCAAGACACATTTTTGCTCTGGATACTCAGCCTTTGTCTCTTTGGACGTGTAAAACTGGTAGAACTATGTTTGACATGCAGCAGAGATGTTCTAGTAGGCTGTGTCTTAACTACCTCAGTAGCTTTAATAATATAGGGCTTTGCTGCACTACACCTGCTTTGATCTCTACTTTAAAGCCAAATATTTCTGACACCATACTAGGTTTGAACCTAGCCCCAGATTTATTTTTAATTCAAATCTTTATTGGTACATTATACATACACATCATCATTGCATTCAACATCGAGTCTGTATCAGAGTATGACATGACTTAATTCTCATCTTTTCCCATCACCCCACCCACCTTGCAACTCCTACACCCTATATACATAAACTTTGTTTCCTTTTTATACTACTATCACAATCTTTTCCCCCTCATTACTTACCCTTACACCCTCTTTCCTTTTAAATATTTTGTATTTCACAATATCAACTATATATACTAGAACTCATTTACATCTTTCTTTTCTCATACCAGAAAAAAGATATGATATTTACACATCTGTGACCTGTTTACTTCACTTATGAGGACGTTGTGAAGGTACATCCATTTGAGTAAGAATGAGTCAATCTTATCATTTTTAATGGCAGAATAATACTCCATTCTATAAAAGAACCACATCTAATTTATCCAGTCTTCACTTGATGGACATTTTGGTTGTTCCCAAGATTTAGCAATCACAAACTGAGCTGCTATAACATATGTTGTGAATTATTTTTCCTGTGCAACAGAAGCTGTGTGTGTGTGTGTGTGTGTGTGTGTGTGTGTGTTTCCAAATCACTTGTCTTGGGATTTCTTTTTCCTCTAAATCCTGTCTCCAAACTCACCTGTTCTTTCTTGAATTCATACAGTTTTATCACAGCATCATGCGGCTTTCATGAGTCAAACGATGGAAGCATTTTGCACAAAGCTATCTTTGTGTCAGGACAGCTTTTTGTTAGTGATGTCTTCTAGTTTCCAGAATGACCAGAAATCTCAATTTTACCAAAGATGTGGTGGCTGCACGACACAGTTCAGGGCCGTTTTCCTGATAGTTTTACCGCTTCCTGTGTTCCCCAGCTTCCAGGTCCTCTGTCCCATCTTGTCCAGGAATTTCCTTTTTCACGCATGTGGCATAAACAAGTTCTCCTTGACATTGATCCCTGTGCATTGGCCACAAAATGGAGTTTTAAGATTCAGCTTTCTTGGGTCCCTTGGAGCTGAGCACGGTCTGTTTGTGCTTTTCCAGGGAAGTCAGTTTCTGATGAGCAAAAGTCTGCTCTTTCACATTCTTTGTGTGGGACACTTTCTCCCATAAGGAAGTGCTTCTGTTAGGTACGTGAGGGTTCCTTGAAATCCCACAACAAGTTTTCAGCCTTTACGTCCATCACAGAAGCAGTTTGGTTCCTTCTTTTGGGGACACACTGACCTACCTGAACTAGTTCTGTACCTCTCAACAGAAAGTGACAAGGTGGTGAAGAGTTGGAGTCTGTTCACAGCTGTTGATCCCTGAAATAACAGCCAGAATTCTATTGCTGGAGAAAATGCTCCTGAGATGTACGACTGATAGGAGGACAGTGTTTTTTGGCTCGTGGCTTCAGAGATTTCAGTCCAGAGTCAGCTCGAAGATAGAACTGTGATGCTGGACGGAAATGACAGATACTCACTTTGTGGGAAGCAGACACTGGACATAGTCCCCCGGGTCATATCCCAAGACCTACCCAACCAGACTGCGCTTTACTAATCTGCCAGGTATTTCTTAGGCCAATGAAGTCGGCAGCAAAGAAGCACATCCCACTCACCAAAGATGATGGAGAAGTACACATGTGGGACTCTCTGGGTTAAACTAGTTTGCGTGTGCTACTCTCACTTTTAATCAGTATATCTACATTGTCAGCCTCTAGGATAATCCCATTTTCTGTCTTGTAAAGCCCATATTTTGCTCTTATTTTACAAGTAACTCTGCACTTAATGGTTAATTCTATTCTTAGCTTGATTTCTTTTAGAATTTCTCCAAGGATTGGCTAGCAGATTTCTTAGGAAAATCTTATGAGAATAATGCTCCTTTGAGAGAGAGAGAGAGAGAATAATACTCCTTGAGTTCTTAGATATCAATAATTCCTGATCTGGTGATAAATTCAATTTAAAATTGAACATCGCTTGATTACTGGTGAGCTGTGTACACATGTAAGCTGACATTGTACTGGTTCCCTTCTATAACGTCTTTTTGTCTGTTGGCTTATTTTTATTATGAATTCTTTTGTTTGGGTCATTTTATGGTCATGCTAATTTTTCTTTTCAAACTCAGTCATTTCCAGAATTTTAAATTGCACTGCCTGGAGCTTTCACATGGCTCTTATTTAATAAACTAATTTCAGGCCACCCTGCTTGTAGGTGGAAAATTCTCCACCAGACATTCTCCACAGAATGTCTCCATTCTTTTGACATCACGACATACTTAGCTATTCCTCTGAAATGATCATGACTAGTTTTATTTCTAGTTTACTCAGAAATAATTGGTGCATTTTATAAAAACATTTTCGGTACTTATTAAAATGCTGCAGTTATTTTCTTTCCTTTAATATCATATTGCCGTGAACAAATGGGCGAATACATTTTCTGGTGTAGTGGGTTACTCTGGTGTTCCTGAAATAGATTCACTTCACCCGGCATCATGAGTTCTTACTATACATTTACAGAAAGACTTGCATTAATATTTATATAGGAGATGACACATCTGTATGCATAGAACCTTACCTCCTGATCTTGCCATATTTTATCATCAGAGTTAATCTACCTTTATAATATTTCCTACGTGCATTACTTCTTTTTTAATGGCCCCAGTGAGTTTAATACCAGAGGGATTAATTGTTCCTTAAAAGTTCAGAAGCCTAGAAATTCATTGTCCTTAAGTGATGAGAAAAGAACTCCTGCAAAATAACCTTCATCTGTCTCATTGTGGGTGGGGAAGGTGGAGACGGAGTCTTGAAAAGTTTTATTTATTTATTTATTTTTCCCAATTGAGGCCAATGCTATCAATCTATTTATAGTTCTTCATTTTTTTCTTTCTCGGCAAGAAAATGATACAGCTCCTATTCACTGACTCTCTTTTTCCCTGTGCATGTCAACTGTACATTCCTACTTAGGCTTATGAAATACAATCTTCTCCCTCTGTTTCTTGCTTCCTTTCCACTCCCTCCTTTTCCTACACTTAACCTGGGATTTTCTCTGACATTTCTGCATGCACAATCTTCCCTTAGGAAGTCAGAGCTTAAGAGGCAGTATCAAGTTTGTCTCCAGACCACGAGGTAGGACGATGCGAAGACGAGGAATATAAACCATGTCCTTACCTGCACTTGCCTGCTATTCCTGGCTTATCCTAGGTTGTATTGATCAATCTACTGGGGCAAACGGGAAATAACCACATAGGACAATTTTATTGTGACCAATCTTGCACACGTAATGACCAGAACCAAAGAAAACGCATGATCAACACAGATCTCTGCAAAACTAAGCCTGCTGTGGGGGAGAGTGTGGTTTGTTGTAGAACAAGGATCTTGCCCCCATTTTCTCTGGGTGTTCTCGTGCTTGTAAAGAAGTCTAGAAAAATGATACAGGTTCCTGAAAATCATGAATCAGCTTAGACAGGGGGAACCAAGGAACCAAGGAAGCTAGAATGTTTATACCTGTGGGTCATGAGGTCTTTGTACACCACTGGAACCACCGCTCAGACGTAGGCTCTGGTACGATCCTGAGTTTGGTCCAGATGAAAGAAGGTTGAGCCATATCATCCCTGTGACTGTAGAGAACTTTATAATCCTCACGTTCTCAGAACTGGGCTCAAATACTAGCCCTGGGACCCTTCAAAGTCATCTGAATCCCCAGTCTTCCTGTGTCCGGAGTTGATCTCTTGAGGTCATTAGGATCAATTGCTGTGTTACATTGGCAGATGTAAATTATATCTTCAGGCTCGGTCAAAGAGACTCCTAAAAAATTCATTTACAAATGCTCTTATTTTCCCTTCTTCCAAATAGTACTTCCGGTCTGAACATTCTCTGGCCTTCTGGGCAACGAGCAACTTAAATTAAGATGGTTTGACATTATTTACATTCATTGTGTCTATAAGTTTGGAGTCCTGTATATTAATTAATTTGTGGTTCTGTTGACTTTGTAGCCTTAGGACAATGTTAAGACACATTGATGACAGAGGAGATGAACTCAGAGGGCCATCAGTCCACGGTTATGACAGGATGACCAGGTCACGCATGGAAGGAAAGAAGCATTTGTCCAGAGCAGCTATGCACAAACGTCTCACTTCAGGTTCTGCAGCAGAACTGATGGTCTACATACACAGCACCAGGTTACCTTTATCTCAAGACAGAAATGAACACACCAAACAGCACTCCTGCCGAAGCTACGCTCAGAGCCGCAAGTCAAACGGTCCCCAAACACTCCGCTCTGTTCCCTACATTTCCCACAACTGCATTTGAAACAGACTCTTTGTCTCCTATTATTTAGAAAGCCGTATTTTTTTAAAAGCATGCTCCTTTTTATTTTATTAGATTTTTTCAGCAAGTTGTACTTGAATCATTTCCTACTTATATTAGGTGGCATCTGTGACTGCCTTCTTGTGGTCTCGAGCTAGTTGTCTTTGTGACTCACAAGACAGGATTTTTCGGATGCCCTGGGGGTTCTGGAAAGAAAGGCATGGTCTTCCCCCTGGGGGCTTTGCATAGGTAGATATTAAATATGTAGAGATACACACCACATTTACTTCTCCGACAAATATTTCCAGTTCGGTTTGTCTGGATCACCAAGATCTGAGAACATCTCAAAATCCTTCTGCCGTCATTTCCAACAATTTTAGTCGCAACTACCAAATAGGTTCATCACATAATAATGTTGTTGATACTTTGTCTTCCATTCACTACTTCTGTCTTTTATCTACATTTTCTTTGTTCTTTTTTGTTTGTTTGTTTTATCTATTTAGATCATCTGTCTTTTTGGAATTGTTTTTTTTTTTTCTATCTTTATTGGTACATTACAAATACACATCATAATCGCATTCCACATTGAGAGTTTGTACCAGAATATGACATGACTCGATTCTCATTTTTTCCCTTCTGATATGACTGTATCTTTGCTGTGGTTTGGATTATTTTTCAATGTAAGCAGCAAGATCACTTTGCTTGACGTTATCTTTCTGGTAGACATTGTAGCGTTGGATTTGAACTCTATAGGAGTGTCTCTTCATGTTAGTACAGCTTGTGCTGATATTTACTGTGCTCAGATAGCTTCCAATGAGTCATTTCATGTGCTGAGATTTGCTGCTGTCTACCTTACAGTTTAGTGTATGTCCTTGTTGCTCCGTCTGTTTTTTATGTCTTTAGTCGCATGGGCAGGATGCACCAGTTTTGGGGGCAGTGTAAATTGAGAACTGCCTCAGTTCCCCAGCTACTCTGTGCTCGCATTTGCAAGCTGGTCACATGATCTGTACTCTGAACAAGTGACAGGAAGCTATGGCTTATACTGACCTACCTATCTGATTCTCAGTGGGTCTCCCAAGTATATGCAGAGAACTGGAGGGGTCGAACTCACTTATTCCTCTTCTCCTTGTCAAGGTAGTGCCCTGTATGCCGTTCCCCAGTGATGCAAGCTCTATCTTTGTGAGGGAAAGGAAGCCAAGAAAAAATAGACTTCAACAATCTAGATCTTCAGAAGTGCTGGCCCTACCGCTGACCAACCAAACCTGCCATCTGTGCTGCCGCAGAAAAGGCAAGATCTGAGGATTCTACTGTTGCTATAGAAGAGACACATCACAGGTATAATGCAAGAGTGAAATGTCTTAGGTAAATTAAACTGCACAGGACATATTTCCATATTTTCCTCTCAACCTGCTGAAACTTTAGGGATTTGTAGTCATAGCTTGATGACCTCTTTGGGGTGTATTAAATGTCAAGACTGCCGAGGAAGTTGCACGACACACAATACATTTGTAATTTGCCACTTGTTTTCTTGGTGAAAAAAAAAAGATAATATTTGTGATTACTTCTATAAACACACAAGAACCTTATCTAAAATTTAAGTACATTTAATCAAAGCTTTAATGAGATAGGAAAAAATATGTGGAGAAATCAAGAAAAGGAAAATAAATGAACAAGAAGAAAACTCTGCATCCTTTTTAAAATTGCATAAACACTAAAACTCAGTTCATGAATACCTCTGTTTGAAAACGATTTAGCTCATGAACAGAAGTGCTGGACAAAACTTTGCTTCCATTCATTAACTGTATTTTACTAAGATGTCTGTGACCACCTTCCCTGCATGAACACAGCCATTTACTCCAGAACTGTGGAACAAATTTAAGTTTGTGAGCCGAGGTACCACAGTACATACATATGCTCCAAGGAAAATATATGCATGGGAGAATATATATATAGTATATATATATATACTATACTATATATATATAGTATATGTGGGTATATTATATTACACTATAGTATATATTACACTATAGTATACACTATAGTATATTACACTATACTATATATATATAGTATGTGTGGGTATATTATATATATACATAGATAGTATATGTATGTATATATGAATATGTAATATATAAAATATAAAAAACACATAAAATATATAATATAGTATTATATACTGTTATGTTGTATAATATTATATATAATATATATTATATAACATATATTATAGTATTATATATTATATTATTTATATTTATTATACTATTACACAATATATTATATATCATTATATATGATACATATCATATATATCATGG
>PVIR01019554.1:0-31647 GCA_004026965.1 Petromus typicus
GCATCTTTTCTCTGGTATGAGAAAATGAAGATGTAAATGAGTCCTAGCATTGTATGTTATATATTGTGAAATAGAAAATGCTCAATGTAAAATAAGGTGAAAGGGGACAATGTTGAGATTGTAACAAAAAAGTAAGGAAACAAATTTTATATATATGGGGGGGTGGTAGGGTGGGTGGGGCTAAGGGAAAAAATGAGAATTAAGTTGTGTCTTATACTGGTACAAATCCCCATTATGGAGTGCAATCATGATGTGTATATTTCATGTACCAATAAAGATAATTTAAAAAAAAAAAAAGAGCAATGTCTACCTCATAGTACTGAACTTCATCCCCTAACTGTGACCATGGTTTGCAGATTTTATTCTCAGTTTCAGCATGTATCTTTAATAGTACCTAAAAGATTATTTTTATTTAACTCTTCATAATGATGACAAAAGAATTTACTGAGATTAAATGATTCAATATTTGTGTTACCCAGTACATTTTAAAATACAACAAAATGGAATACATATATGGGAAGTTCTGCCATCTAGTTCATCTCATACAAAACTTATGATAAGCCTGAACAAAAAGGCTAAGGGAATGGTCTGACCCAAACAGCGTCTTCTATTCTGGAATACATATTTCTAATTTAATCTGCATTTTATCTCCTCTGCTTAACTTGAAATTGTCACCACCCCAGTTGATAATTTTGATTTATGTTTTTTCTTAAATATACTTTGGCTTTTACCATGGCAGCTCTGTGCCTCTCTGAAGTGAACTCTTTAAACCTGTGTATTTTTTTTTGTATGTTGAGTACTTTCTCTTCACAAGATCCCCTGACTACACAAGTACCTTTTAAAGAGGAAAATACTTGTCATGACTTGCCTTTACCAAGAGTCACAGATACTCTGAAAATTTCTAAACAAAACAATTCGAAATTATCAACTCTTTCTCATTCTCTCTCCTCTCAGTAGCAGATTTCAGAGGTAGATTGCATATATTTCTTTCAAATATTGTGAATGAGCAGAATTTACTTCATTCCTCATTATTAAGTCAAATTTAAAATTTCAATTTGTTGTGATTTTAAAGAGTGAAGGCTTTCTGGACTCTCTGCCATGCATATGAATTTATTCATTCTCCAACTTTAGACTCTTTTCTTACCCTAAAAAGTAACATCAGTCCCTAGACAAGCAGCTGCCAGCTCTCATCATCTCTCCCTTCTTCTCACATACTGTCTTCTCATATACTCACTTGTGTCATGTCCTCCTCCACATTTCCAAAGTTCCCAACTAGGATGATAATCAACTGATAGGTAACCTTGACTACTGCCACCTTCTTCTTTTTCAGTTCCTCCTTGTTACCTACCCAATCTATTTAAAACCCTTCTGCCAAAATATTCTATTCACACAGTTAAGAGCAAAAATTTATATCTTCTCACCATCTCTAACTTTCCTTTGCTCTTTCACTTCTAAGTTGTGGTTACTTTCAATTCACCTATCAACAAAAACTGACTAACTTACATACAGGTCTACACATTTTCTAGGAGTGTTCTTCCAGAGAAAACATGGGTGATGTTTCTCTCATTAGTGCACTGCAATGGTATTGGGATTATAATGGAAATAATAAAGAAACTTGAATGTATTAAAACATAAAGACTGGAGAGATAAGTGCCTTCAGGGACAATGTATTTGCCTGTTTAAGGTAGACAAAATGGACAGTGTACTAGCTCTGGATAGTGCACTTAAAAATAGGTAACAATCTAGAGAATGAGAGTGACCTGGAATGACAGTGCCAAATCCCTAAAGCCCTGAAGCATACTTCCCCAGGTTTGGCTGCCTGAACCCTCCAGACACCCACAGGGAAGACCAGAAAAAATCCTGGAAAGCCTTTCTTGGATTGTGGTTGTGGAAGAAAATAGTAGCTGCTGTCAAACATCTGGCATGATCTGTCATACTTAGTTTCCCTACAAATAAGCCTTAATCTATAGGAAGAAGGGCAGCAAAAACTGTGACTTTAAACTGAGGACAGAACAGAAAACCATCTGTGTGAAAGAGAGAAGGCAGGAAGGAAAGAAGACAGGAGAGAGAGAAAGAATTTAACCTGCAGAACCAAGGCCACAGTACCACAGAAGACATTCTTTCCAACGACCTACCAACATGTGAATAAGGACTAAGTAAAAGAAACCATGACATATTTAGGCTGGGAAAGTGAAAAGAAATTTAGACATTAAGAAGATAACCCTTGACAAAACAGCCTACTTTCAAGACACCAGAGTAGTCACTGTAAAGGTTTCAAATCTGGGAGCACTGAAGATAACTCTAACAATAACAAACCTGGAGTATAGCCCAATTTTCAACCAAGTGTAGCACAAGCTTCACATTATAGTACTTGTAGAAGGAGAATTATGCTTAGCTACAAGGATGAAAAATATTTCCCTCAATATTTACTGTCCTAAAGAAGCAGAAGGTTATATGGGAAATCTTTGTGTTATCTTTGCAATTCTTGGTAAATTTTAAATAAAAAGATCTATAAAATATTAAGAATGGAGTACAGTAACTGCCCTAAAAATAGCACAAGATTCTATAGCAGAAGACTACATGAGTGCCTCTCTGGGGAGTGCAGACATCTGAGACAGTCAGGGATATAGAGGTAAGATCTTCAGAATGTCTGCACTATTAAAAATCACATCCTTTTTCTCTTCCTTTGTTTCATCTTCTTTCTTGTTTTCCTTAGCCTCCTTGCCAGCTGTACTTCAGATCAGGGAATTCTACTTCCAATAGCTGAGTTTATGACACCAGGTTAAGTTATCACAAAGAGGTGCTGGGAAAAGGTACATCTCAAAGGAATGTATCCATCTACTTTACTAAATTGTCAGGCCACCTTATGTTACAAAGGAGAAATTTGCGACGACAAAGTTACTATGATTACTGCAAAATCATCCACAGGATATTTTGATTGACATATACACATAAGCCACAAAATTGTTTCTTTGCCTGAGACAAAAGACCTTCCTAGTGAAGGATGCAAATAATGACAATTACGCACCTTACTAACAAATCTTCCTGGAAGATTAAAGTTGTTCTCAAGAAAGCATGGAAATGGATTTACAGGATAAATATATACACATGTATACTCACAAATACACCACCACTAACAATAACAAATACCCCTTTGCAATCATGTGTTTCTACTCTCTACTCATTCATTTGTTCATCATTCTAGAGTTTACATTTTGCCAGATAAGGAGAAATAAATATGATGAAATTTTGATGCCTAACTCGATCAGCAATACAACATTAGTTAAAAAGATGCACAATTCAAAATATTATTTCAAAATCCAGGTAATGTACTGATCTATCTAACTTTTATATTGGCAAAAATAAAGCTTTTGTGATTATAAGTATGTATGTTAAGATTCATATACATTTTTAAAATCTTTAATTCTTGCAAGTAGAATCTAGAAATGCAAGGTCAAATCCTTTTTTCAAATCTATAGTAAATTTAAAATTATCTTTATTTAACATAAAATACTCAGCTATGTTTTTTCCTGTTCAGAAACATTTCTAACAATCTCATATGCTTCATTAGCATTAGATTTAGAATTCTTACCTTGCCCTGGTAAGAGTAAATTTGGCTAATGAAAGATGTCTATGCCTATTCATTGTCTCCAAAAGAACTATAACAACACTCTTACATATTAATAGAACATATTACTTTTGAATACACAAAATTTTTATTCAAAGTTCAATGAATTCAATGTTAACCCATTGGTTAGTCTTTTTCTAATCTGAGACTTTGGTCTGTATGCTAGATACAGTGTCTAATCTAAAAAATTTGGAAAAAAATTCTGAGCACAGATGTATATGGTACATTAACCAAGATATTTCATTGGGCTAGCTACTAAAATTGCTTAGATCCCTTTTCTTAATATGTGAATTTTCTGAATGGAATAAGCATGCAATTCCTTTAACTAAGACTTGTTTGATTATCTCAGGGAAACTCTTGTTAGATTTTCACTGAATATTTATATGTATTCCCCTGGTCAACTTTCTTGACCTTCTAAACATAAGTTCTTAACAGTCTAAACCATTTTCTACCTAACAGAAATTAAATTCTAAAAAAAAATTCTATTACTAAGAGAATATTCTTTTCCTAAAATTTTATTTAAAGGTTAACTTTCTTATTTCAAAAAGATAAGTCATGAACATCCTATGTAAAGAGTATAAACTCTATAATTTTGAGCCAAGCACCAACATTTGTAATTTATACTTTCTTAAACTTTAAATCTTTTCTGTGTATAATTACATGAGTAACACATATAAAAGAACTATAACTTTGTAACACCATAAAAAGTTAATTTTGTGCTATTAATAGACATACCACTAGCTCCCATTCATTCATACTTTTAACAAACATTTTATTTAAAACTATTAGTGAGAAATAAAATACTATTTTCTTCAAGTAGCTTTTACTTTTTCCCCCTAACTTCCACAGACTAAATCTGACTCATCTCTATAGCTCCATAATTTTGTTAATGATGTGAAAGGTGGTAAGTACTTAGTATTTATTAAGTTTTTCCAGTCATTCTCAGCTTCCTATTCCCCTTCTGATAACTGATATTTTTAAATTAATTTGTGTTAAAATTATGCAGTAGATTCCTGTTTTGCTTCATAATGGCGGTTGGCCTTTGATTTAGTATAAACAAGCTAGAATTATTAAGGTAATTAATGGGAATTCATGTTTCTAATTTTATATATTCATTTATACTCACACTTCAAATTTTATATATTCATTTATTTTCCATCTTTTTAATTTAATCACAAAAGGACTACTATATGTTTAAAAGCCATTATGATTGCTTAAATAGGGAGAGACCACTGCTCCCTCTGCTGGTTCTGTGCAGAACAAAAGATAACCAGAAAACCTCTGCAGCGTCACATTGACTGGGAGGTGTCCTGGGCAAAGACGACTTTCCCACTCAAGGTACAATTTGAGAATGTTGTAATATCACAGTTTGACCAAGTTTGTTAGACAAACTGAACTGAACTAAACCACTGCATTAATATTCAAGCATGAAAGATAAAGGAAGAGCTATCTACAATCAAGTTTAGAAAAAAGTTTTTTTTTTTTTTTTTAAATGAAATCTAGGAGAATAAAACAATAGAAGACATAAGTGTTTATGAGTGTTAAAAATAAGAACAAGAATTTTTTTTCTTGGTGAGTAGTTGACTTTACAACTACAAAGTGCATGTATGTGCAGGATATTCCAAAGTTGTAATGTAGATTAATGAATATTATCTCAATTGATCTTCACATTAATTGCATAAAATCAATAGACCATAAAATATTGGTACTGTTTTTCCCACCTTTTTAAAGAGAAGAATTGGTATAGTGATGCAGGCCCTGCAACACAATCCTAATGAACAATGCTGTACTGTAGATGTTAATACCTAGACTCTGATGAATGATTACATTGGATAGGTTAAATTATAATATATATTTTAAGAGCAGCACTTTATTTACACCCTTATAAATGAGGCACAGTTATTATCCTCATTTTACCCATAAGGAAATTAAGGCAATCATATTTTAGGCCAAATTACTATTCAGGATTATGCCTCAACAACCAATGTAAATCATATAAAATCTTACTAAAGTCAACTCAAATGTTGGTGATAAATTGCTTGAAATGCCATGAAATATTGATATAAAAGTATATGCTCACATTTAGTTCAATTTTGTAAACTAAAAACAAACTTTAACAAAAATAGTACTTGAAAAAAGTGTCAGTTATTAAACAAATTATATGTATATTGCAGATTTCTAAATATAAAAATAATACATACAGTTATACATTCCAGGTTCTTATATTCTGAGATGGTTTCAACTCTGATAAAAACAGATGTCCTATTCCTTGCAGAAATATCATTCACTTGCTGAATTTTACAAAAGTTAAAAATTCTTCAGTACACGTGTTCACTGAATCCTAAAGTCTTTCCATCCCGCCGCCCCCTGTTTTTATCTTTAGTAGCAGACAATGAACTCAGAACCTTGGGGTTGTCAGGAAGGTATCATACCACTGAGCTACATCCCTGGCCCTCCTGGCCCTTTTAAGAAATAAAAAATGGCATTAACTAAAATTAAAATCAATTTAACCCTCCTCTCATGATTAGTTCCATACTTATATTTAAGTTTGAACATGTAGACAGCTGAAATCTTTGTTTTTCAAATGAATTGTAATAACATGAGCCATGACAGTAGAAATTGTATTGTAATAAAAGAATCATGATTTTTAAATCAATGACCTTTTGCTAATCTTAATTTTGATATTTTCCCACTTGTGTTATTGTTTATAGAAACTCTGAGTTTCTATAGTCAATACAAAATTGTTCAGTATCTCCAAATACTAAAGGTCTTTACATTTTAAAAAGTATAACTTTCAGAAAAAAACTCCATATTTTATCAAGTTAAAACTATATAGGGGGTGGGATAAAATAAAATAAAATTTATTTTAAAAATCCATCTGGGGGACCCAATTACTTTGCTATGAAATTGCTGAGCTGAATGTCAGGCATGTTGGCTCATGACTCTAACCCCAGAACTCCGGTGGCAGAGGTAAGAGGAGTGCTGAGTTTGAGGCTTGCCTGAGCTCCACAGTCTGTTCAGTGCCAGCCTGGACTACAAAGTGAGAACCTGACTCAAACAAAATAAAAAAATTTCTTAGTTGGCTTCTAATTTTCCATTTGTATGCATTGTTCACTCATATTTGTGTAGGGCTGAGTGCTGGGGATGGTGGCACACACTTGTAATCCCAGAAATCAGAAGGCTGAGGCAGAAAGATTGCCCTGAATTTGAAGCCAGCTTGGGCACAGAGAGTTCAAAGCCAGCCTAAACTTCAGAGCAAGACCTTCTTGCTTAAAAACAGCACTGAAGAAATAACTAGCACTAGTTACCAAGGTTCTGCAATAATGAAGTAGGAGGCAAAAACTTAAACTTCAGGAAATTCTAGCTATAAACATAAATATTTTTGAATATTTTAGAAAATACCAACTTAGTTAAATTTTAGAGTCATATTCAAATATTCTAAGGGAGGCCAGTTTGATGGCCATATGACCATATCTCTTTGGTTTCAGGCTTTGATCTTCATCGGTCATCTTTCCTTCAAATCGAATTAACAGGAATTGCCATACAGTAAATGAAACAGTGTTGAAGTGCATTGAATTTTATTTCACATGTGAATGACACTGAATTAAATCAAGTATCAATAAACTATCTTATAGGTGGAAAAAATGTAAGATAACAGTGCTGAATAATGAACAGTTTATTTAAAAAAAAATGTTTAAAGAATTCAGTACTATAGAAAGAAAGAGAAAAGTCATTCCAGAAGACAGAGGTAGCAGGAACATAAATTCAATCCAAGCCCTGGTAACTTAGTGACTTAGTGAGACTCTGTTTTTAAAAAGTATAAGGCCTTAGACTGTAGCTCTGTGACAGTAAAAAAAAAAAAAAAAGTAAATTCTTTTTTAGAAACGTAGCAGTTGATTGTGGGCTAGTGAGACAGCATATAAACACTGTCAGCCCCGAGAAGAAGATTCACTATTCACTTCAGGTTGCTTTCTGTGGACATCCAGTAGGTATTCATGAGAAAAATGGGGAGGACAGGACATAACAGGACAATGTCTTTCTAGTGCTAAAGACCAGGCAGAAGGGAATAGCTGCCACTCTACAGGTAAAGCAAAAAACCAAGCTACTCTGCCCAGATTATATTCTCATTAAGACCAAAAGCCTCTGAGAGAGGGACAGAAATTGTGGCTATCTCATGCATAAGTAAAGATTTACTGCTGATGTATAAATATCATATCTTTTCTCTGGTATGAGAAAATGAAGATGTAGATGAGTTTTAGAATATATAGTAGATATTGTGAAATAGAAAATACTGAAAAGGAAATGAGATGTAGTAGTAATGAGGCAAAAAATAACATGATGCAATAAAAAAGAAAACAAAGTTTACATATATAGGGGGTGGGAGGTTGTAGGGTAGTCAGGGGGATGGGAAAAATGAGAATTAAGTTGTGTCACGTACTTATACAAATTCTCAATGTTGAGTGTGATCACAATGTGTATGTGTAATGTACCAATAAAAATTCAAATTAAAAAAAAAAAGAATTTAAGTGAAAAATCCTCTGCCCTGATGGAAGGTAAGCAACAGTCTGAGCTCAACCACATGATAATGTATTAATGCTTCACTGCAAAGAGTAGGACACTTTCCTGTGCTGTAAAATCAAACTCACACTTCTCATTTATCAAGATCTCCTATGCTCACAACTAACATACAAGTGTCATAAGAGGCAACAATTTTGTTAATGGATATTTACCTATCAAAATATTAACTTAGTCCCTCTAAAAACCTGTACACAAGTTATTTAATAGCTTTGTTCATAACTACTAAAAATCAACTTAAATGGAAACAACATAAATGTCCATAAATGGGTAAAGGAGCAACAAAGTGAGTTACAGCTATTCAGTGGAATACTATTCATCAGTAAAAAAGAAATTAACTCCTCTCATACATAATTACAAACAGAAATTTTAAGTATGTTATGGTAAGAGAAAAATATACACAAAGATTGTATAACACTATGGGCTATGGTCTAAAATGTCTCCCTCCAAAAAGTTTCAGGCATACAGAGGTGGAGCTGTAGGAAAGTGACTGGATTACAAGGAGAGGTGTACTCATCAGTGGACTAATCCGATGAGGAGTTCATAGCTGAGCATGCTGCTAGAAGCTGGAGCCTAGTTGGACGTGGATCAGAGTGTGTGACCTAGAAGGATGTATTCTTGTCTCTAGCTCCTCCCTTCTCTCTCTGTATCCTAGATATCAGGCACTGAACATATTGTTTCTGCCTTGCCTTTTCAGCATGCCATTTCTGCCTTGCAGATACACTGGTTTAGGATTTCTCAATTAACCCCACATAAGAAAGAATGTTGGGATGTTCAGAAATTAGACCATAGACTTAAACTTTAAAATGTGCTAAATAACTTCTTCTCTTTTAGCTGAAGTGTTACATATTTTGCCCAACTGACAGGAAAATTGACTAAGAAATAATTGGCACTAACTGTGGGGTTGTTGCTGTGACTATTGCTTGACCATGGGGCTGAAAACTTTGGAAATGCTTTGCTTGCAGAGTTTAGAAATGTTTAGAAATGCCATCTAGAAAATCCTTGGAATGATGTAGGAAGAACCCAATAGGTGATTCTGGTCAGACCTCAAAGGGCCAGAATGCTGTTGGTAATATAGACTATGAAGACCAGACTGGAGAGGTTTCATTTGGAAAAAAATACAGTGTACCACTGAGTTATGATGGGCCTGACATAGCAACAACTTGGATTATGCCCTAAATTTTAATTTTAACTTATAAATAAAGCATTGAGTTATGACCTGAATGCCAACCACTTGTACTTCCAGATAGCCTCAGACATAAATTTAACCCTTAAAGAGTTCTGAAAAGAACATCCCAACATTCTTTCTTATGTGGGGTTAATTGAGAAATCCTAAACCAGTGTATCTGTAGTGACCCAGATCTGTCTAAAGGAGAGAAACTCTGAAGGCAATTGACCAACAAATTGAGTTCATAAGTGAAGATTCCACCATATTCCACTGGAAGTCGGACTGGGGACAAAGTGTATTTTATTGTGGTAGAAAATGTGTCTACATTTTGCCAATAGTCTGAGACTTTGCAGAAGACTGAGATTAGAGGTAGTGGGCTAATTAATCTGATAGGAAATTTCAAGGGAGCCATTTAGGATGTTTCATGTTGCTGCTAGCTGCTGTTAGCCAGACCTACAATGAGAATCAGAAGTACATGTAGAAAGAATCAAAGAGGTGAAAAGCTTGAACTTCTACCAAAAAAGGAAGGAACTGCAGAGTTGAGGCAATGGAAGAATGGGTGCTAAAAGATTAGCATTATAAAGAAGCCAGGAGTCTATACCAGAATAAAGGAAAGATGGCTTGATGCAGCCCAGCAATTGGCATATTCCACCCTTCACTAGTTCAAGAGTAAAATAATATAAATTTCTTTGAAAGGCTGCATGAAGAGAGCGACAGGATGACTTGCTCATTTCCCTGAAGAGAGCCACAAGATGACCTGTTCATTCCCCTGAAGTGTTGCCCAGGGTTGAGTCATCCGTCTTTTGACCATCTGAGCACTCTAGGCTACTGAAATCATGGTTTATGGAGGTCCAGCTGCTGCTGGCTGGCAGGAGACCTTGGCATCAAGCACATGGTGCTGGTTATTCAGGTATACAGAAGATAAAAGGAGTGGGAGCATAGTGGCTTCAACCACGATTTCAGAGGACGGACTGGGAGGTTGAGCAATGTGTGAGCCAGGACTATGAGTACATGAATAAATTCAGAGAATTCATTATCTAAGCCATAATAGTCCCAGAAACCTCAGTTCCATGTCACTGTGGTACTCGCCTAGCCCCATGGCTGTAGGGTTCAAGCCTGCATAGCACAAAAGCAGCACCTATATTCTTAGTCATTAGGCTGATGGACTTAAGCCCCAACCCAACCCCTTCAGATACAGGATGTACTACTTACTTTCTTACTGAAACAAAATGCCCACAATTTAAAGTAGAAGGGACTCATCTTGGCTCATGGTTTTAGTCCATATTGGCTAGCTCCAATAAAGAAATATCATGGTGGAAGGCACTGATCAAAGAAAACTGATTAACCTATGTCAGCTAGAAAACAGCACAAGGAAGAGTGCCAGAAACAAGAGAACAAAGACTACATATATTGTAGTGGCAAAGGGAACTTGAAAGTACTTGAGAGACTTGGAACTTGGGATAAACAAGAACTTTTATTTTCTAACAAAGTTTCAGAAATGAGGGAAATGGGTCCTTCCTAGATTAACTGACCAGGCTTTTCAATTTTCTAGCTAGTTTTATAGATAACAGGGAAGTGTGACAATTGGTTTAAGACTGCATTTCACTTTCACATCTGCAAGTGGGCTAGCTGGACTCTATCAGGGCTTAGCTGGTTACCATGGATACAAGTAGGTTACTTTTGAAGTTGAGGAAAGTGATAATTCTAGTAGGAAGATTTATGGAGGACAGAAGAGAGCAGAAAGCCCACCATTAGAAGTTGTTACATGTGTGCATAAAGCAGAAAGCAGGCTACAAGGGAAAGTTGACTGAATAATATTAGCAAAATAAAGCAGTCAAGGGAAATAAAGCTTTGCAAGATAAAGAAAGGCATTAATCTTAGTAACAATGTTTGATGAAGGCAGTCCCTCATTTGAGGACTTTATAGTTTCATAACCTTTGACAAATTATCTTTGTCCATGCCTCCATCACCCCCCACCCAGACACACTCATGGGTATGATTTACTAATCTGTTAGATGTTTTTTTTAATTCAGTGAAGTTAACATATCAGGGAAGAGTGGTCACACAGAAGATAGTCTCACCAAGTACCAAGATATTCCTTTTGATCTCTGGCTTCAGGCCTGCTCAGGACCAGGTCATTTCCCCTGGATTCAAATATCAAGAAGGTGACTGTGGAGATAGCTTCCAGCTTGTTCAAGAATAGGCTAGTCCACAGGCCAGAACCTATGATCTTAGACTCTACACCATCATCCACTGTCCCAAATTTCATGATGGACTCAGACCTGGGAGGGTCACAGCCTTCAGAGAACCCAGGATCCAGACATTCTTCAGTAGAATCAACATCCAGGCCAATGACAGTGAGTTTTTGAGAGACCAAGTATCTAAATAGAAACTCAAAATCCATTTTTTCATCACAAAGTGCCAACACAAAAATTAAACCTGAATATGGAAGTTTTAATTTAGAAAAGTCACTGTCATCCAATGCTCAGATGCTGAGTTTACTTTGCTTTCATGCCTACAGAGAGGGCTAAGTGAACCTACTGTGGCATGTGCACTATAGTTTTGCCAGGACTGGCCTAGGCACATTACAGTAGACCCCACTGATAGGCCTGACACCAAGGCCCTAAGATCTTCACTCCAAAACTAGCATTCAAGCCTGCCCCATTGGGTTCAGAAAGGCTCCAAATAATTCCCAGGACAGTTAGGCTCCAGGTTTATCCTAGCAGCTAGCAAACACCTGAAGATTCAGGCAAAAGGCCCACCATAATGTCAGGTTATGTCCTATGGACCTAGACTTCAGGCTAGAATTTGAGTAGAGACTTCATGTCCATCTTCCTAGATCAAACCGATAGATTGATTCCATTAGATATAAACTTCTTGTACAACCCTTTTGACTTGGTACAGCATCATCCAGCTGTTGATGGACCACCAGGAAACCAACCTGCTTTGGAACTACAACAGTACTTTAAATTCAGACTATGCCAGATAATATGTCCAGAATATCTGAATTGGCTGACTGGTGAGTCTGTCTCAGATTAGTTTACAAAGACTAGAATAAGTTCCTTTCTCTTAAAAATGTAGACTTAAAAAGAGAAGCAAGAAAATAAGTCATAACACTACCAAAAATTTTTCAATAAATATTTGAGACTAGTATCCAACCCCAGAACAATAGGAATATATAAACTCCTTGAACAAGAATTTAAAATAATTCTTTAAAAGAAGCTTAGAAAACTTCAAGTACAGAGAAATGAAATCAGGAAGACAATAAATAATCAAAATGAGAAATATAACAGAGAAAATGAAGTTACATATTTAAAACTTTTCTGGAGATGAAAATGAAATAAATGAAATGACAAAATGCAGTGGTTCACATTAGCAACAAATTTCATCAAGCAGAGAATAAATGCATAAACTAAAACAAAGAAAAGAATGATAAATTTGAGTAATTTGTGCTCAAGTGGATGTACCTCAAGGACATATTCATAAGTGAAAAAAGTAGGACACAGATGTGTAAATACTATATCTTTCCTCTAGCATGAAAAACTGAAGGTGTAAATGAATGCCAAAATGTATGATAGGTATTGTGAATAGGAAGAAAATGTGTGAAAGGAAGGAAAAAGGTGGCTAGGCGAAAGTAAAGAAGGGAAAGAAAACAATTGATAGTTAAAAAGAGAAACAGCTTATGTATATAGGGGCAGGGGTTGTAGGGAGGGCAGAGGCAAGGGGGAAAATAAGAATTAAGATGTATCATGCACAAGTACAAATTGTCAATGTTGAATGCAATTTTAGTTTATATGTTAAATATATCAATAATCAATTAAAAATAAAAGTAATAATTATCAAAAAAAGGAAAAAATAATGAAAATGAATGAAGAAAGATTATGAAACTTAGGCAGCTTCAAAAAAGCAAATCCTAAGTCTGAGGAGTTCATGAAGGAGAAGAAAAAGATCAAGGGGAATGAAATATATTTAATGTATTAATAGCAAAAAAACTTTCTAAATTTGGAGAAAAATACAAATGTAGATGAAGTTCAAACAGGTCAAAACTCTCCAATCAGTCGCAACCTAAACAATATTATATCAAAATATATTATAATTAAAGTGTCAAAAATCAAGGACAGGTGACATTATGAGAATAAAACATAAAAAGAATAAAACAGCATAAAAGAAAAGACTAGCAACAGATTTCTCAGTAGTGCCCTTACAAGTCTAGAGAAAGAAGGATAATACATTCAAGTGATGCAGGGAAAAAAAAAAATCCCAACCAAGAATACTATTCCTGCTGGATCAACCATTAGAAATGAAGAGATAATGACTTTTCTTTACAAATACAAGCTGAAATGTTTTTACCACTTGTCTTACAAAAAAGTGCTAGAGGGAGGCCTTCAAACTATAAGAGAAGACACAACTTAATAACCAAAAAAATCAAAGTATAAAATTCAATGGAACAAGTAAATGAATAGTCAAATTCAGAATACTCTACCACTTTAACAGTAGTATGAGATCAATTATTTCTTTAGTTTGAAAATTCAGACAAAACAAGTGAAATAATAGCAAAATAATTTATAATATTTCCCATGTTAAAAGATACAGACAGTGGCATCAAAAAATTCTAAATATGAGATAGAGTGTTTCATGTCATTAAGGTTAATTTGCCATTTAACTCCATTAAGTAGGAAAAAAGAAATAAAATAGGCAAAATTAAATATGAGAAAGACAATCATAACTGATTTCACAGAAATTTAAATTCATCCTCAAAAAACGAAGAAGAGGAAATGCTTCTAATCTCATTTTAGGAGACTGGCATCATGAGACTCAGCCCTACAGAAACACTATGCAAAGAAAAAAATCATTAGCCAATATTACTGATAAACATAGATGTAAAAATAGCAAATCAGTAGCACACTGTTTACTAGTATGTTGGAATGTTCAAGTATAATTTATCCTAGAAATGAAAGGATAATTTAACCTATGCAAATCCAAAACTATGATATACAACTTGAACAGAAAAGCCAAAAAGCATATGATTATCTTAGTAGTGCACAAAAGACACCAGAGAAAACCTAACACCTTTTTTTAAAATAAAAGATCTTAAGAAATTAAGGACACGCCTCAGTAGAATAAAGGACATGTATAGCAAAACAAGAGCCAGCAGCCAAAGCCAGAATACTTGAACAAAAGAGAAAAAAAGACATCCACAATTGGAAAACAGAAAAAAAAAATTAAATTGTCCTAGCTTCTTGATAATCCAATTTTAGATAGAGAAAACTCTAAAGAACTCTGAAGATTCCACCAACCCTGGTAAAACTAATAAACAAATTGGGTAAAGTTGCAGGATCAGATACACAAATTAGTACCACTTTATCCACTTGGAACAAGCTATACAAGGAACAAATCTACAACAGTTAAGAATTAACTGGACCAAAGGCCAAAGAATTTATACATTTAAAATCAAAAGCCCTGATGAAAGCATTCAAAGAAGACTCAAATAAATGTACAATGTTCAATCCAAGGTTCATGGATTGAAAAATTAATATTGTTACAATGTCTATCCAAAGGAATGTACAAACTTACTGCAATCTTTATCAAAAGTCTAAAGATGTTTTTCACAGCAAAAGAAAAATATCTAAAATTTGTGTAGAAACACAAATTTCTGGATAGTCAAAGCAACTGAGCCAAAACAGCCAAACTACAGTTATCACAATACTCAATTTCAAGTATACCTCAAAATTATAGTAATTGATACAGGAAAACACTAGACTAAAAACAGACACATAGACTAATGGCATATAACACAAAATACAAAGCTAAATTTGCATATTTACTGTCAGTTGATTTTTAATAAAAGTGCCCCAAAACACATGAGGAAAGAACAGTCTCTTAAATTAATAGTTGGGATGACTGGATATCCACATAGACAGTAATGAAATTAGAACTTTAACTCATTCCATACACAAAATCAAAGTAAAATTGATTGAAAGCTTAAACATAATATCTGTGTGTAAAATACTAATAGAAGACTCCGGGAGAAACTTTGTGATATTATTATTCCAGGTGATGATTTAGGATATGAATCCAAAAAGAGAAACAAAAGCAAAAATAGACAGAATCAAATATGGTGACATATGAATCTAATATCAGCATTTTGTAAGGCTGAGGCAAGATTATCCCAACATTGAGTCTTGTTTGGACAAGCAGCCTGTCTCAAAAATTTTTCCAAAAATGAGCATTGGGGGAGCTGGGAATGGAGTTCAATCACCAGTACCACAAAAAATAGACAAATAGAAAAGCATGAAACTAAAAAGCTCTGCATAGACTAGGGCATAATCAGTAGAATTAAGACTAAACCTTCAATGGGAGAAAATATTTATAAACTATATATTTGATAAAGCTGACAAACAGTAAATATTTAAAATATATGACTCATTGGTGATGATCCTATTTTAAAACAGACAAAAGGTCATAATAGGTGCCTCCCAAAAGAAGACAAATGCATTGCCCATAGATTTTTAAAAAATGGTAAACACCATTAATTATTAGGAAAATACAAATAAAAAAAAGAATAAGATATTGCCTCCCACCTGTTTGAATGGCTATTATGAAAAAGACAAAAGATAAATATTGGCAATTATGCACACTGTATAAATGTAAATTAGTGTAGATACTATGAAAAATACGAAGGTCCTCAAACAATTAAAAACAAAACTATCATATGATTCGCCAACTCACTTTTAATATTCAAAAGAATCAAAATTTGTACGTTGAAGAGATTAAAATTAATAACATGTAAAAGCAACAAATAAAAGGATAGAAACAACCTTATAAAAGTGAGAAAAAATATTTGAAGGATTCAGAGGAAATGAGAATCAATTTATTTTTATTTATAATTATTTTCCCACAAGCCAGACAAGCACTGTATCACTGAGCTCTAACCACAGCCCTTATTTTATTTTAGCAGAAAAAAAGAAGGGGAAAAAAAAAGCCAGCAATAGGGGGGTTTTACTTCACACAAAATGGAGCCATTTAGCAGGCACCTATGAAAAAGTGCACTTCAAATATACTGAATCTTGTCTTTCTCCATCATGATATACTCAAGTGTGAATGAAATTAATGTTATTCTCAAAAATAAGAGCAAAACTAACACTAATGATTTTCAAATTTCAACATATTGTTTTCTAAATGTTTTTAACAAGATACCAGATAAATTGAGCAGTACCGTTTTCACTGAATTGATTCTACTTGTTCAAAAAATTAACTTACAAAATAGTTTTGAATCTGTTGCTGCTACCTTTTAAGAATATAATTGGGAAATAGGTGATAAAAGTATATTTATTTTAATGTGGTCCTGACATGTGCTAAAGAAGAAAAAAAAAAGAAAAACTATACATTCTCTAATGAAAATGACTCATAAAACTACAAAGATTTAGTAATATTGAGCAACAGCCCATGATAAATTGGTCATATCAACAATCAATGCATGGTTTGCTAGTTAATGAGGTGAGAAGAAACTAAGAGTGATTAATAATCCCACAAACTGATCATAATCAAATCATTATGATTTTAATTATGGAATTCAAGGGACCATGCTATGAAAATAGAAATAAATGTAAAACCACTGCTTTTGTCCTACATGCGCTATGGCAAATCTTATTTTCTAAAACTAGCTGCAGCTGAAAAACATGAACTTTCTTCGCAGAAATATTTTCTTCAAACAATGTGAGGTTGACTAAATTTTGTGAGAACACTAACAATATTTTCTCTATTTTGTCACCAAAGAAATTATCAAATAATTTGTTGAAATATTTAATTTCTTATATACATATACAGAAAAGTTCATCTCATTAGGAAAACAAACTATTTTCTGATTATATTAGAAAATTAACTCCCCTTATTAAATATATAAGTTGATTGTCATTCTCTTTCTTCAAAAGATAAATCAACTGTTTTTATTCTATAATGTTGACATAGATATGTCTGTTTGTTTATATGATACTAACATGTTTTATTTAGTTACACAATTTCATTATAACCTAACCTCAGGACAATTACTTTTTCTCCTTGGATTTTTCCTTTCCATAATATGTTGTTAAAAAATTAACTAAATAAAGACAAAACATTCTACAGTGGCCCTGAGAAGATAAATGCTGCTATACATTTTTAATACAAATTTAATTTTTCCTCAATATAAGGTAATCTGTTCTTACTGAAAAAATCTGCAAATCCCCAAGGTTATTCAGGAAAGAAAGGAAAGGACCATGACACTTCCATCATCAAAGGCAACCATTATTAATTTGTTTTCATTCACACTCTTTAATTACAAATCATAGAACTATTGAAGTTTGATTTCATTATTTTCATTATAAATTGTTAAGAATATATATTTTCTGTACCACCTCTAGCTGAATGGTATTATAGCAAGTGAATAAACCATAGCTCAAACTTTATTTTACTGTAATATTATTAACAGATTTTAAACATACTGCTAAATTTTCCCTTTTGTGAAAGATATTAAACAGTAATGAAAAATGGAATAGAATTTTCACCAAAATAATTAAATTCATTTTGTTTACGTGAATTACAGCATTTAAATAAATCCTATCACATGGCAGACAAGTGACAGGCTTTAACTACTATCATAATAAAATGTTTCCTAACTTTCAGAAATATTAATATCTTGAGGTTAGATTTCTGTTCAATAATGGATGGATTTTTAAATATTTAAAGAAAGTTGCCCAGAAGACATCTGTACAGCGCCAAGTGAAGAGGTGACTTTTTTTGACAAAAACTGCCTTCAGGCCACTGAAAGTAATGTGCACCAATATTGTAATAACCAATACATCAGATATGTTATCTGTAGTGAAGCCAGTGGGAAACTAAGAATCCACACCTCAGCTGGACCTCTAGAATTAGTTATTTACAAAGTCAAGTAACAAAGAGGAAGCAGGATATCTCAAATTCAGACAAGGAAGAAATATAGATGTTTGTTCTTGTAAATAAGACCATGGCCAACCTGTTTCCTGGTCATTACTAAAGTTAGGATTCTGTTCTGTGAAGTCTAAGAGCCAAAGATCTTATTTTCTGGCAGTTATATTCTTAAGAGTGGTTCTCATGTCGTTTGAAGGTGTTTGTGAGCTGCAAAGGATACACACTTATACTTATAAGCCCTTGTTTTAGTAAATGCCCAGCAGAAGGTAGTGGCTCATCAAGCAAGGGTCCAGTTTTATAATTATTCTTTTATTATTATTCTCACCAGAATCCTATAGAAAGAACATATTACCTGATACTAAGGAAAATTGAGTTCCTTTCATATTTTCTAATCCAATAGGTAAAAATGTTATGCTATTTAAATATCTCTTTTTAAGCATTTTATAGCACCATACACATTGTTGATCAGGTAATTCATCATTTGTAATTTTTAAATAATTAAGAATCAAGATATATTATGTAAGCGTATAAATGCCCTATGATCAATGTGATTACTATCTATGTCAAAAGTATATCATCAAAATTATTTTAAAATAAAACTAAAATAAATTTTACATGTCTTTTGCTTATAAACATATTAGTATTAAGATTATTAATGGCATAGAGGAAGCATAGATGGCATAGATGAAGTTAAATAACTTCTCAGTTTCTCTTCAAATATTTTTCATGACTCTCTAGAAATTGAGAACTTTCTATTTTCCTTTAGTCAAATCTAACATTCATTTCTGCTTTGAATTCTTTATATTTTATATAGAAATTACAATATAATAATTTTTAGTTCTACTAGGTCAAATGAAGTTTGAATTCTATGTTTACCTTTCAAAACCTAATGTAGTCTAGGCTGATAAACAGAAATATAAATTGAATCTTTCTGTCAGAAGCTAAACAACTGCCAGAATAAAATATTTTATTTAAACCATCCTTCTTTTCATTGATCTGTAATGACTCCTTAAGGAATATGAAACTTTTCCACATAATAAATTTTAATTTTATAAAGCATCAAAATTAATAACAATATGTCTATTGTAAATAATCTACTTTTGGAAGATGAGGTGCAATTACAGACCTTTGCCACAATCAGTACTCAGATTATCTTGCCTACCTTCTGGGTTTAAGTGGCTTCCAAGACAATAAAGGAGGATGAACAGAGCAAAATAGAGAATTGAAAATGTATCCCACATTTTATGTTATTTTACTTTATTATTTTATTTTATTTGAGACAGAGTCTCATTTTGTACTTCAGGCTGGCCCTAAATTCTCTTTGTACAAGCCTTCTACCTCTGCTTCTCGAGAGCTAGAATTACAGGTGTGAGCCGCCATGCCTGGCATTGTGGTGTGCGGTTATCAAGTGCTGTACTTACAGATGTGAGTCCCCACACCCAGCATTGTTGCATGTGGTTACAGGAGATCCAACTCAGGACCTTGCACTTGCAAGGCAGGCACTAGAGCCACTGATCTAACCTACGGGCTCTGTTTCCCACATTTTAACTCATGATCAGTTCTTTCTTCTCACTTTGCGTTAAACAAACCTACAACATTAATGGGATGGAATATGACAAAATATAGGTGATATTTACCATGGACCAACAATATTCCAGGCAGTTTTATCCCCTCAAAATGGGATAAACATTCTTTTTCTAATTTCTTAAACATGGGAACATATTCAAAATTAGTTAAAATCCTCACTGCCACAAAATCAAAAGTATCCAAAATAGGACTTGCAAGTAGGCCAGTCTTGATCAAAAATCATGTTGGGTGAAAAATATTATTGGTTAGCAAAAAAAAAAAGGCACATAGGCACGTACATACATACATACTCTCAAGAGAGATTATTCCATTTTCTGTAGTATTTCATTTCCTACCATATTATATTAATCTTTACTCAATAGCATATACTATAATTTAGAGATTTTACTTGTAACCTTTAAGGTTAAGTGGACATTTGTAGTAGGAAGGAGGAAGAGGAAGGAATCTCATAGCTTGAATAAAGAAGCCTGTAACAAAGGATGTGGTTTGTCCCAGAGATGGTCATTTGTCATTACAACAGCATCACAACAGATTGCCAGCATCAGGAGGACTACTCTGAGACCAGATAATTCTAGATAGAACTTAAAAGGCACAATGTAATGTAAAACGCACAACTAGCAATGATCATTCTCTTCTTGCTAATGCCACCAACGACTGTTGCTTAAGGCCTTCAGAGAGGCCTAATTGGATCAGTTTCCAACATGAAGTAAATAAACAATCACTAAATTTGACTGAGCTCTTAGATTTCTTTTTATTTTAAATTTTGAGACAGGGTCTCATAGTGCTGTCTGTGTTGGATTCAAACTCTCAGTCCTCCTGCCTCAGCCTCCTAAGTAGCTGGGATGACAAGCACAAGCCAATGTACTTGGCTAGATTTTATTTTTTGTGTAATAAAACATAGGAATTGAGATTCATAAGTTTATACAAATTACAGAATATCAATGTAAAATTATAATAGAATCACACTAAGCACTGCTCAACCTATGTTAAAAAAGGAGATGACTGTGAGGAATAATTGTACAGCCAGGTTGCAAATACACTGCAAATGAGAACAAGAAAGTGAAAAATTAAGCTTTTTTAAAAGGTAGTACAGGTACTTCTTTTCTTCGTTAGTCCTTGGATGCCAATCTTCCCCCTGGCCTCATTCTAGACAGGGATGGACAAAGTGCTTCTCTGCTGTCTGTAAAGATGTGGTGTTATCTGCCATTTTAAATAGGATCTCCATGTTCCTTGCTGACATTTAACTCAAGTATGCCTGCTGATGTCTTACTCACCTTCTTCCTTTCTCATTGTCAGCCTCTTTTCCTGTACATTATTCCATAATGGAAGTGTCATTCACATTTGGTAGTGATAGCACTCTTGGATTGTGTGGAAGTGTGTGTGTGTATGCATATGCATGTGAAACATAAAACACTAGATTTACAGATCCTTCTCACAGTCCATATAATGTATATCCTGCTTATTATAGGATACAATTACATTTCTCTGTCCAAAACTTATGTTTGCAAGAAGTATAGCATATGTCTCTTTCTGTAACTCAGCTTAATTTCTATTTTGAGTCTTTATTCTGCTGTAGTGGTAGAAAGTCAGTGTTAACCAGTTTGTGTCCATGCTTTTCCATTTCTCTAAGACTATGCCAAAGTTTTAGAGATTTGTACGGTGCTAAGAAATTGCAATAAATTCCTAAAAATCTTTCTCCCCCCCACAAGATCTTTACTAAATTCACTCTCCTGTCATCTATCCTGGAGTCTGTACTGAGTAGAACAGATCAACATGGTTTTCTTCCCTGTCACAACTAGATGTAATTATTTTTTTTTCTGCATGACTCTTCTTTTTTCTGGTTTTCAGAATTCTGCTATCTCTTCATGTCTTCAGGTACAGCAATAGCAAGGTCTTTGTGATGGCCACCACCAGGTTCTTCCATGCTACATAGTGCCTATGCATTTGTAAAGAATCCTTTTGTAAATAATCATTCTTCCAATACCCCCTGTGACAGTGCCAACTCTTTCCTGCCAGGCTGTGACTGATTCAGTACTGGATATCTACTATCCACACAGAAAGTGAAAAGTGAAAGATGACTTCCTTTCTGCCTACTACTCTGGTTGTGAGATTACAACTTTACAAAATAGCTTGTATTGATACATTTCACTTTGCGAATCTTTTAATTCCCTTTGGTCCTATTTCAAAATCACACTGAAACACAGATAAAATCTATACGGTTGTCAAGACCCATCTGGCTGAACTTTTTGTGGACTTTTCTCTCTGTACTTAAGAGTTACAAAAAGTGGGAGGTCTCTCTTTCTAAATTATTCATGTACACATACTTCCTAACCCTGCTCTGTCTACCTTATACAATCAAGCCTGGGCAATAGGTTTGATTGATTTGTGAGAGCAAAATATGGCATAGCACATATGTCATAGACCATAGAACACTTGAACACCACCACCTTGTAAAACTATCCATAAAAGTGAATATTTGCCTAGTTGTTAGAACAATCAAGCTTATGTATACCAAGAATATAGTCTTATACATTCCTACTGTCAAATGCCAAGTTCTTTGTTTATATAGAAAATTAAAATTGCCAAAGCACTTTAAATTTAAAACCATTTGGCCTCTCAGGGTAATATAAAAGAGCTACAGAATATACTTCATTTTATAGACCACAAAACTGAAATTCAAAGAGGTTAAATGGTCTGCCAAATGATTAAGTTTTACAGAAAACTATAACAAATACTATGCTATGACTCAAATTGAGGTTACTCTTCACCCTATATCACATTTCTCATGAGATGACTGCAAGTACTCTACACTGTGTGATACTCTTTTCATGTAAGTATTCATGAGAATATGCATGTAGATTTCTTCAAAGTCAAGCAATGCATCTGCGGGCTCAGGCCACCAGCCTGTGGCTGCCTCCAAGCTATTTCTACACTCCCCACTCCCTTCTTCCTCTTCACTCCATCTGCTGCCTTTCCTTTCAATTTCTTACATCACAGGTTCATTCAGAAGACTGTACAAAGAAGGAAATGGGAAGGAAGAAATCTAGAGTAGTGAGTGAATTATGCTGAATACTATACAGTACATAAGGTATGATGGCAAGCAGGAAACATCACAGGCACCCAGGGCTTATAGATAGAAAACAAACTTGTTTGACTCACATGACCAAGATAATTACTCAGAGTACCAGGCAGTTTTCTTTTTGTCTCTCTACCATTTATAAAGGGTCTCTAGTGGAATGTAGGTACAAAAGTAGATCAAAGTACAAAGTAGTTACATGTGGTATCATTATTACTGATTGGCCTAAAGCAAGTTTAAACTCAGGGTAAAAAACATTAATTTTGGGTGAGGTCTGCTAGATAAGGACACATATTTGCAGTTTGTATCAGTTCAGGGTTGGATCTTCCAAGGAGCAGCAGATAAGCGGGACAGGTACTTGGAGTAGGCATCAGTTCAGGGTAGGGTCAGCCAAGGTGTAATTTGCTTGGGTTGAAAAAAATAAAATTGCTCATGGAAACCTACTCCTGGATTGGTGTCCCATCTGTTTGTCAGCTATTTTGTATTTCTGTTTTGGCAGCAGCAGGTTGCTGTGGCACTGGTAGATTAAGAAGAAAAGTCTTAATGCTGGTCCTCACCAGCATCAAGCCTCTGTGAAGCATCTGATGGAGTGTTATCTTTTATCTCTCTTGACTGATTTCCAGAGAGAGAGAGAGTGTACCAAGTCTTAGCACTTTCTCCTCCAATCATGAGGCATCTCTGTATTTTTGTTGCAGTTAACAATGGTTCAGTTGACATTCCTCCAGAAGTTCCCAGTTTATTTTGAATATGTGGTATAAAATAGAGACCTTCCCTCCCTAAAATATCTCTGAGGCCTACACAGACAGTATTGTACAACTTTCAGGGAGCTTATTGAAGAATATCGTGATTATGTTCTTGGATTCCCCTCCAAAATAACTCACTTTTCCTTGACTTGTGGGGAGGGAGCTCTAACCGATTTAGATGATGGCAGGGAAATCCTAGAATTTTTATGTTTAAACATTGCATATGTCCGTGCACAGGTGTGAGAAGCAGTTCAATCACCTCCTGATTATTAAAAATTAAATATAATACCAAACCTCCTCATGTTAAAAGGAGAGGGGAAAGCAAGGGAGAGGGGCAAGGACAGGGACAGGGAGGAAGAAAGGGAAGGGCAGAGTGTGAATTTAGTTGCTCTTAAAATTCTCAGAATACATTGAAAAATGAAATCCTTAAAATAGTGGTGCTGAATCCTAGTGACATGTTAGAATTTCATAGTGAGCTTTTAAAAAGACTGGAGCTCAACCTCCTATAGAACCAAATAAATCAGAATCTCTCAGCAAGAGTTCCAGGAATTGATGGTATTTAAAATATCTCCACATGACCCCACTGAAATGTCATGTTACAATACTCTTTCAGAAATGCTGACTGATCCTCACACTTTATGAACTTGGCTTTGCTTAATGAAGAAGAAAGAAGAAAAATATTTACAACTAAATCCAACTTGTCAGTTATTTATTCAACTTAGTTGAACTCACACTAATAATTCCAATGGTTATCAATAGTTTCATAGTTTCTGGTCATAGAAAGACCAGAAAATCCATCAATTAATGTACATGTTTCTTGCTATGAATCAACACAAAATAAACATAAACCCTCATGATGAATGATTCTTCCTACTGTCCTGGAATTCCAGCACCTGTTACACAGCTTGCTATGTTTTAAGGCTCAAGTACTGTTTGCTAAATTAACCACCGTCCTGTCTTTCCTTCTTCCATCAAACACTAGAGGGAGAAGAAAGTCCTCTTAAGGTAGTAGCTTATTTATTTATCTGTATGTGTCTGCAGTATGTAGTGATTATGTTCAAAGTGGGGATTTGATTTACTGGCACGTGTACACAACACATCTTAATTCTTTTAAATCCTCTGCTCCTCCTTCCCCATTCTCCATCTCTTGAGCCCCTTCTTTAGCTTATTTAATTGGATATTTAATTACACTCGAGACAGAATATCAGTGAATTTATAAATTCATTAAAATATTGATTGAAGATCTACCACTTACACTATAACTGGTGCTGGAGATGATAATGATGACAATAAGTTAATCCTTTCAAACATTTCTGGGCTTTTCTCTTAACCACTTTACTGGAACTTAGCCCCCCGCCCCCAAGAGACTGAGACACCCAAGACTACAGAGGTCGTGTGTAACAGAAAGCTAGCGAAGAAAACTTGTCTTCTTTTCCCAATGGGCTGTTGTCTGGGGAGGAGCAAAGTTGGCTGTTTTATTATGTGCAAATTTAAAGAATGAAGTGAATCCTAAAAGCAAGTGATTTTTATAGATCTCTTTGTACCTCCTTTTGACTTTTATCAGTTTTGTTTAAGCACTGTGGGCTAGAAATAAATTTGATGTTTTGGTTAAAATTAATTTTATGTTTATAAAAACCAATATCAAATTCAGTGTAATAAATATTATTTCTGATACTCTAAGAAAATAATACAAAGCAAAGAGCAAAATGAGAGTGGCACAGAAGTTTTAAGAAGACTGAAGCCAATATACAAACATTTAAAATAAATTTTTAATCTCAAAATAATATGTAATTTTCCAGAAAAGTCAATTAACATAAAAATTGTTGTGACACTATATAAAACTTAATATTGATAAGCTGTGGTAATTCCAGGTAATTATTTGGGTATGGCAGCACACACCTGTAACTGCATTACTTGGAAGGCTGAGGCAGGAGGATCACTCAGTTCAGGGCCACCTTGGCCTACACAATGAGTTTGAGGCCAGCTGGACTACATAATAAGACCTTGTCTTAAAAATGCAAAAATATAGTAATAATCACTTTTTAAGCCTCATCTCCCACTAACCTTCTATCCTTTTCCATTTTCCTATTAGTCAGATCCTCTAAAGACTCCTCAGGAAGGCCAAGACTGACCCTCACAAGCATTTCTAAACTGAACTGTCTTTCCACAGCTATTCACAGGAGGCCTTCCCTTCCCTCACTTAATTTCTGTTTAGTAGTCCCTCCCATGGAGGCCAACTCTTGACATCCTGATTAAAACTGAGTTCCTGTACCACATCATTCCCTATCTTCTTAGCTGCTCAGTGACTCCTGACTATGTATCACTTACAGAACATCCACTATTTCCTTCTTTCTGCAGTACTGTCTCTAACTAGACTATAAACTCTATAGTGAGTAGAATTTAGGCTCTTTTTTATTTCACTTATGTTTTGCTGCCACTTAGAACAAAAAAAATCTCAATGTTTTCAATCTTTGTAGACAGGCTGAGGCAGGAGAGTGACTATGAGTTCAAGACCAGCCTGTGGTTCCTGGAGAAGAGAAAGAGAGACAGGGGGAGGAGGCAGGGAGAAAGAGAGAGAGAGAGAGGGAGAAAGGGAGAGAGGGGGAGAGAGAGAGAGAGAGAGAGGGACAGAGAGGGAGAGAGAGAGACATGGAGAAGGGGAGGGAGGGAGGGAGGGAGGGAAAGGCATGAGCCGCACACACTCCTAAGAGCTCTTAGAAGCTATTTTATTATATTTAGTCTAAGAAACAATGAAGCATTCTACAGCAGGGGAAAAGAATGGCACGAACATACCATACAGACAAATCAACTGATTGAAAGAGGATTACCTGGGTCACTGTGGAGTGCCAGCTTTTATAGTCCCCTCCAGTTTCCAAATCCAACCTGGGCCTGTCTACAGATTCTATGACTTACCCAGCCAACCTTCTCATTTGGGTTTAAACTGGCTAGATTTAGTTTCTGTTAGTACAACAAAAAATACTAATACAACTATTTTACAAAAAGTAATATGTACCTAGTCTTAGGATAGATAAGATTATTGAATTTCAAAGGGAAAATCAGTGGGCACAGAGGAAAGCAAAGAAGGGAAAGAAAAAAAAAATGACAGTAAAAAAGGATACAAGGCTTATATACATGGGGGGTGAGGGTGTTGTAGGGAGGGTAAGGGAGTGGGAAAAGTAAGAATCAAGATATATCATATACAGGTACAAATTCTCAATGAGGAACATGATTATAATTTATTCCTAAAATATACCAATAACCCAATTTATTTAAAAACTGTCAGTAATCTTTTAATCACATCTTATATACACAATCAAGTTAAACTTTACCTTTCTTTGTACATGCAGATGATGTTTGATTTTGTCTTGATAAACTCATGGTAAACTGAACATATCATTGAGTCAAAGATGAATTTAATGCACTTAATCTAGTACACATCAAATTTTAGCAACACATACTACACTGCAGATCAGCAATTTACTCTTGTGTTAATATATCTGACAAGAAGCTGTCCTACCCAGTACTACAAATTAACATCATTCTGCATACTGCTATTATAGAAGAGGTCAAAATTCAAAATGTAGCTTCTAGTAAATATGTATCCCTGTTGATCCACAATAAAAGAATCATAAATTAACCCTTGGTAAATAGACTTTCTATATGTCACACTATTTCACTTCTGATATGCAATTTTGCTTATTCTGTGCTCACTGCAAAATCTCTTCTATCTCATGCCCAAATTCCCTCCATGCTGTTGAACTTGAATACAATACCATCTTCCACGCATTCTTGCCAGTCATCTACTCAAAAACAGAAAGAAAAGAAAAATGTATCCTATGTATCTTTGTTGGTTATTTTTATTCACTTTAATGTTTGCACTACAATTTCTATAAGTTATTTTTTCTCTTTTAGATATGCAACTACTTAAGACTACTATCTCTGCTCTCATTCAAGGACTATTTCAAGAAATACATATAGCCAGGCATGGTGATGCACACCTGTTATCCTACTACTTAGGAGGCTGAGGCAGAACACTGCTAAGAGTTTAAGGCCAGCTTGGGCTCCCCAGTGAGTTCAAGGCCATCCTGAATTACATGATGAAACTGTATCAAAACAAAACAGAAACCAAGAAATACTTGCACAGTAATATAAATGGATAATTAAGTTTAGCTTTTTAAAAATGATATAACACTGATATTTGTTGGTATATTTTCCTGTAATTAGTAAGAAAATTATTTTAAGTAAAGTTATACTACAAATATTTTTAAAGGAAAACATGAAAAACATCTTCATCATCTAAGTAAAGACTTCTTAAATAAGACACAAATATCACTAATAAAGACAAAGTGGATACATGACAGTATTTTAAAATTAAGAATTTCTGTTTATCAGAAAATATCATGAGGAATTTGACCACACTGGTGGGTGCACACCAATAATTCCAGCACTCTGGAAATCAAAAGCAGAAGGATTGCAAATTTGAGTGTGGTTAACAAAGAGTTCCAGAGATCCTGACCTAAAGTAAACCGGTGGGAAGGATGAATGCCCTCAGTACCAAAAATTATTTTTAAAATTCATTATTAAGAAAGCAAAAAGGTAAAGGACAGAAAAAGTTTGTGATATATTTAGAAGGCTCAAATACAGGCATCAAATATCCCTCATAAGCAGCTGTTTTTAAAAATGAGCAGAAGATTTGGTCAGCTCCTCACAAAAAGAGAATATGCAAATAGTCATTAAATTTATAAAAATATGCATATCATTAGTCATCAAAGAAATTATACATATTAAAGATACAATCAAATATTTCTATACACATACTAGAATGGCTAAAATGCAAAATGCAGAAAATAATGATGGTGAAGTGGTTAAGGAAGTAAAGAGCACACGAGGAGTGCAAAACGATACAACCAATTTTGAAGAGCGTGACGATATCAACTAAAGCTGAACACAGACAAACTCTAAGACCCTGGAATTCACATGTTACGTCCATATATGTATACATCAGAAGGCTTAGAACATACCTAACATCACAATTAATCATACTCCAAACCTAGAAATAAGCATTCATCCACTGAAAAATGGTGCACTCGGATAGAGACACATTATACAGCAAAGAGAATGGACAAACTATTGTTAAATCCCCAAAATATGGATGAACTGCATAAACATAATGTTGAATATGTGTGTTTATTTAAGTAGGCATAATACTGTCCTACTGTGTGATTTAATTTATGTAAATAAAGTTGGATGTTAGGCAAGAGTAATCAGTAGTGTCATAAGTCAGATAGTGGATACTTTCTCAGATGCAGTGACTGAGAGCAGGAGAGGGAAGCATCTGTGTTGCTAATATATTCCACTTCTTTTTTTTTTTTTTTTTTTAGGTTTTTTTGAGACAGGGTCTCACTTTGTGGTTCAGGCTGGCCCTGAGCTCAGCCTCAAACTCACATCACAATCCTCCTGCCTCTGCCTCTGCCTCCCGAGTGCTGGGATTACAGGCGTGAGCCACCACGCCCGGCACTGTGGTATGTGGTACTGGTTGCTGCTGGGTGTGAGTCTCCACACCCAGTATTGTTATGTGGTTACCGGGGAATCAAACCCGGGTCCTTGCGCTTGCAAGACAGGCGCCGGAACCACTGAGCTAACTCCCCAGCCCATATTCCACTTCTTAACCTGACACTGATTATACAAGTATGCTTACTTTCCAAAATTTCAACAGATTTTAAACTTACAACTTGTACACAAATATCCCTGATGGTTTTAATTCAATGAATGATTTTAAAAATAAAATTATTTTATACATTATTTGTAGCAACAATCTATTGCCTTAGGCACTATGCCAAAGGGTTGTGTATATGTATGAATTACATCTCCTTTTAGTAGTACAAAAACTACTGAAATCAATATTTTTATATAACACTGTCAAGAATTAAGAGGTCAAATCACCTAGTGATTTATTTAGCAGCAGTAGAAATAGGGACAATAATAACTATTGATTTATTTTGAAATTATGGAGGCCTGAGAATTTAAATGAGTTTCATCATGCAAAAACAATCCGCTCATTCCAATGACCTTGGTATTTATGATTATCAGGGAAGTTGATTAAACAGAGGTGTACTTCATCACCTGGCAGTGGAAACTATTCCCCTACTGCCTTTTTCCTCTTCAGTGTACAGCAAGGTTAGAACACATCCCTCAAGTTTTATGGATTAGAAAAAGACCCCAAATTCTTACGGTTATAGTATTTTGAGGGGCCCTTGGGATACCATTAAGTTTAAATAAGTCATCAAGTTGTGGCTTCCATTATGGGATGGGAGGCCTAACAGAGAATCTATAGGTAAGGAGGATCTATACCAAGAACTGAATCTGCTGCTTTCTTCTCCAAAGGAGAAGGTTTTTCTCCACTTCTCCTCTGCTTTGAATGAATTTAGACAGTCTGAGGATTTCTACAACGAGATTAAGACATTTTATGAGATCTTCTGGATCTCAGAATTTTTACTAATTAGATTTAAATTCAAATCAACACTGTTGACTGTCTTGAAGGATAATAGAAACTAAAACAGGACAAACTGAAATGTATATCTGGGTACCTCAGAACAGGTGTAATTGCCAGTTATGAGGAGAATAAAGAACCTCTTTGGACTGCCATACATTGTAATCTTTACACAAAAGAATATAAGTAATAATGCAGGTCAGCTGCCACAGACATGCTGAACACCTGCAAGACACAACAAAAAGGCTCACTACTTACTGTATTCAAAACAGACACTATTTTCAACCATCTTGCTATTTCACATCCCTTATAAAACAAAAGTCCCAGACCCACACTTTAGTCCTCACAGCCTTAGACGATGTGCATGAACACATACACACAGAGGCATGCGTATGAAAGGGTACACAAGCATCTCTGCCACCAGGACCCCACCTTTCGCATTGGCACTGTACAACCAGAACCCTAAACACGTGCTTCTTGCTTAACACTGTACAGTTGCCTGGGAATTGCTATTCCATGACTCTTGCCCTCTAATTCAAAACTATGAGCGGCTATCCTGATGGGGTAAAGATTTGACACTCAGCACCCAGAAGGCACATTCTCATTGGTATGGACATAATGTTTTCCAGCAGACTCCATGTGTTGGAAATAAGCCCTAGTGCAGTGCACAGAAGGGAGTCTTTGGCCTATGTGTACATTATAAGAGCTCTGCTCTCATGTATAGCTCTACAACACAATAAATTGGCTTGCAGGAGACTCTCTTAGTCATGCTGCCAGTGGGGACATAACATTTATCTTCTTTCTGTCCTGCTTCTTTCTACCTGACTGGGATACACCAAGAGAGCCATATTCTAGGACCTTGAGTAGTTATTTCATTTTTTATTGAGTTTATTAGTATATTTTAGATATTATTATGGTCACATAAAAGATTATAAATTTGTTCTTGCAGATGGCATATCTAGATTCTCATTTTTTCCCATTCCCCTACCTCCCCTATTGCCCCTAACGTCTATATACATAAAGTTTATTTCAATTTTTAAATTTTATTTATTTTTCATTTTATTTATTTATTTATTTATATTTATTTATTTTTTTGAGACACGGTCTCACTTTGTAATTCAGGCTTGTCCTGAGCTCAGCCTCACACTCACATCACAGCAATCCTCCTGCCTCTGCCTGCTGAGTGAGTGCTGAGATTACAGGCATAAACCACCACGCCCGGCACTGTGGTATGTGGTACAGATTGCTGCTGGGCGTGAGTCTCCACATCCAGTATGGTATATGGTTACCAGGGATTGAACCTGGGCCCTTGCGCTTGCAAGACAGTTGCTGGAACCACTGAGCTAAATACCCGGCCCAATTTCTTTCTTTCTTTTTTTCACCATGAAAATTTTCCTGTCTCTTCTTTACATTCCCCTAATACCCCTTTCCCTTTTACCTTTGAACATTTTCTTC
>PVIR01019555.1:0-31872 GCA_004026965.1 Petromus typicus
TTTTCACTCCTAGTTTGCCACTTTATAAACTGTGAGGACTTGGGCACTGCTTAACATTTACCCTGTTTCTCATCTGTGAAACCAGGATAATGCCATGTAGCGCACAGGCTGTTGGAGGGGTAAATGAGACTAGATGGTAAGAGCTCAGCACATACTACTTTTGTTTCTTTTTCCTCTCATCTACAGTATTACAAGCTTTTTGCTACATACTAGCACCCACTAACAATTTTAAAGCTATTGTTTTAAAAGATATATTTACTTAGCAGAAATGTACTTGGCAGTAGGAGTCAGGCTTACAAAAAAAGGAGATATGATTGACAGGCAAATTATTGCTCTGGCCAACAATAGCAAGTTATTGAATTAGCAAGAGATCTAATGAACAAAACGTTTCAGCAAACTTGAAGGGAATTTGTAGGAATTTCAAAGGCATTATGTACAGAAAAGATTGGAATTTTTAGCAAGTTAGAGAAATCAATGGAGAATCTATAGTAGCCATTTACTCTAAAGTTATCATCATCTTGCCCATAAAGTGAATCAATGGAAAAGATATTAAGGAGGAAAAGCTTTAAGACCTTCTTTCAGATTGGTATTGTATAAACAGTAATGCACTGTGAAACTATTTGGATGTCGTGTAGATTTTTTTTCTTTTTGGTATGGAGGATTGAGCCACGAGCTTTCACACAGAGCTACACCCCCAGATAATTTTTAAAATTTTATTTAGAGACAGTCTTGCTAAGTTGTCAGTTAAGTGTGGACTTGTCCTCTTTCTACTTCAGCCATCCAGAGTGCTGGGATTGCAGGTATGCACTACCCTAATCAGCTTTATTACAGAAAACATATTTATGTCTCTTGAAAATATAAACCTACCAATGTCTTCTCATTCTAAAAACAATTGCACACAAAACCAAACAAAACCAAAAAAACCCACTGTACCTAATGCAGGGGATTGAATCTAGACCTATATATTTCATTATGAACTAAACTAAAATCAAAATGGATCAAAGATCTAAATGTTAAAACAGAGAGCTTAATCTGCTAGAAGATAAAATCTGTATAACTCTGGAAAACATGGCCAAAGGCAAAAAATTTTCTGAACAGAATCCTAATTGCATACACACAAAACAGAGTACCAACAAATGCGGTCATATCAAATGAAACTCTCTGCACACCAAAACAAACAACAGAATGGAGAGACAGCCTACAGAATGGGGAATACATTTGTCAGCTACTCCTCAGACAGAGGACCACTGTCCAGACTGTACAAAGAATTCAAAAAATTAGAACCCCTGAAACAAAAGATGCAATTTAAAAAATGGGCAACTAAAATAAACAGACACTTCTCAATAAATACAAATGGCCAATCCATGAAAAAAAAGTTCAATATCTCTGGCTATTAGAGGAATGCAAATTAATTGTGTGTATGGAGGGTGGGAAACAGCAGGAGAGAAATTGTGTGAGAAAGATGGGAGAATTTCTTCTTACTGAGATATTTATATTTGTGTTTTATATTGTAAATATATGATTTACTTCATGTGTTGCAAAAATTTAGCCTGTATGTAGACAGCTTAGTTCAGTCCTTCTTCTTCAGAGACATTGTAGCAGAAGTGATAGAATTCCTTAGATTTGTTAAAAATTAAAATCAAATCAGGTGTGGGAAAACATGCTTCCATGAAAATTCATCTTACTGAGATTTCATCTTACTCTAGAAATAACAGCAGTCATCAAGAATCAAGTAATAGTTGGGCATGGTGGCTCATGCCTCTAATCTCAGCACTCAGGAGGCAGAGGCAGGAGGATTGCCATGAGTTTGAGGCCAGCCTGGACTACAGAGTGAGTTCAGAGCCAGCCTGAATTACAAAGTGAAATGTTGTTTCAAAAAACTTTACAAAACAATACCTAAAGAATCAGGGGCCAGAGATTTAGCTCAGTGGTTCTGGTGCCTGTCTTGTGAGTACAAGGTCCCAAGTTTGATCCCTGGTAACCACATACAACAATGCTGGGTGTGGATACTCATGCCCAGTCCACCAGCAGTCAGTACCACATAGTACAATGCTGGGCATGGTGGTTCATACCTATAATCCCAGCACTCAGGAGGCAGAGGCAAGAGGATTGCTGTGAATTTAAGGCTTGCCTGATCTACATAGTGTGCTCAGGGTCAGCCTGAACTACAAAACAAAACCCTGTCTCAAATAAAAACAAAATAAAAAGGAATCAATTAATAGCAAATGCTGGGAAGTCTGTGGAAGAAAAAGGACCTTTTTACTCCATTGGGAATACAAGCTAGTACAACCACTATAACAATCAGTATGAAAATTCCTTAAAGCACTAAAACTAGAAATTCCTGTTGGTTCAGCTAGTCTCCTTCTAGATATCTTTCCAAGAGTTAAAGACATCCTATTACGGTGATATCTGCATGCTCATGTTTATAACAGTACAATTTATAATAGCTCAATCTTGGAAGCCATTTATATGTCCATTAACAGATGAATATATATAAGGAAAATATGGTATTTATACACAGTAGAGTATTACTTGGCCATCAAGAAGCATAAATTGAGTCACTAGTAGGAAAATGGCTGCACCTTGAGACTATAAATCAGACACACAAGCCTAAATATCAGATGATTTCTCTTATATAAGAAACTGAAAATGTAAATAAAGAGCAAAATGAAAGATGGGCATAGGAAGCAGTAAGATAGATCTTTTGCAAATGGCAAGGAAGCTAAGAAATGGAGGGAGGGGAGTAGGGATAAGAGGGGAATGGTATGAAAAAAAGAACAGAGATACATTTTGTATGTGTACCAACTCTCTGTGAAAAATGTGACCATCATTATACACTACAAATATGTACCAAAAAAAAAAAATCGAAAAAAGTAAAAAGAAAAAGCAAAGTAAAACAAGGCACATTATTATAAAATTAAGTCATCAAATGCATTTCTGAGTAATAACATTAAACGAGTTTTATAAGATATCTTGATTTCATTTATTCATTGTTTTGAGACAGAGTCTCATGATATATTTTAGGCTGCCCTTGAACTCACTATGAAGCCCAAACTGGCCTCAAACCGGAAGTGATCCTCCTGCCTCAGCCTCCCAAATGCAGGAAATACAAGCATATTTCACCATACCTGGTTTGATTTTAATTTTTAACAGATCTTCAGAATTCTGTCACTTCTGCTTCTCTCAAGAAAAAAAGGACTGAACTAATCTATCATACAGGCTAAATGTTTGCAACACACAAAGTAAACCACATATCTGCAGTTGTGAAGATATAAAACACAAATATATTTTCTTTGAAAAGTTGAAAAAATGCTCCTCAAGGAACCATGGCTTGCCGTTGGTTAAAAATTAGAGTATTTTATCAACGGCAGATGGAGAAACTTGTTTTTGGAGCACCAGAGTCCTCTTAATGGGGGAAGATGCAATCAGAAGAAGGAAAAAAGAAAAAGAAAAGAAAGACTGAAAATCTTGAGATAAAGTCATGGGGAAGCAGAATAATTACTTAATGGGAACAGATGTTCTAAATCTGACATTCCTGGGCACTTATCATGCGAGGAGACGGTTAGAGCTTGTGCCTGGGTTCCCACGAGTGTTTACAGTGTCACTCCATTTGCAAAGATGTTAGCACCATTCGTTGTTTATCATTTTAAACAGTTTTGCCTTCTGAGTTTTTATTGCCACTTGGAAGTGACCTACAGACAAATGCCAGTCCTCAGCAGTTAAGACATCAGCTTGGGGAAGCGATCCCCAGAGCAAGCCTGGGACGAGCACAAGAGTGTGGAAGGGAAGGGGACAGAGCAACCATTCCTTACAGAGACGTGGAGGGTTAACTGACGTGGTGGGCAATAAACTCAGAGCCCAGGTTGCATCAGATGATTTTTGAATTTCATTTTTAACTCTAGAATGCTGTGATCCTTTTTTTTTAAATGCTAGAAGTTATGAATCTTTTCTTATATACAAAATGTAAAAATCTAATCAGTTAAGTGGTCACACTAGCTGGTCTAATAGCTGAACACCAGATTTTAGGGACTTCATATCTACAGTTCGTTTTTTACCACCTCGTAGTCCCAGATAGACAGCCTTGAACCAGATGCTTTACAAGTATTTGTGGAGCCCAGGTTCTGTGTTTTCCTAAGTGTTCTATGACCATTCTAATGGGGTAGCAGATGGAAGATCTAACAAGGATCTTACAAAGAGCTCTTCTTACTGCATGGCTGGAAACCAGTCTTACTTCATGTTTAATGTCAACAGAGGCTGAGCAGTGTGGCCTATCTGTGCTCCCTGGAAAAGGTGTGTACACAAGCTTCTAGATAATGTCTACCAGACTCGCCGAGATGATCATCTTAAACAACACCGAGTTCTGGCTTTGTAGTTCAGTTGGCCCTGAGCTCACTATGTCACCCAGGCAAGCCTCAAACTCACAGCGATCCTCCTGCCTCTGCCTGCTGAGCACTGGGATTACAGGCATGAGCCACTACGCCCGGGAATGAGGTATGTGGTACTAATTACTGGTGGGTGTGAGCCACCATGCCTGGCCTTATGGGTGCCAGAACCCCTGAGCTAAATCCCCATCCCTGGAATTATTTTAAAAAGCACCTTAATAGTCTTCACTATTTATTCCTCTTTTAATTTACGCTTTCAATTTTTCTTTCAAAACCATTGGCTGATAAGAAGACTAGGATTTCTCTTTTTTTTGAGACAAATTCTGAGACCCGAATTCAGCCATCCTCCTACCTCTGCCTCCCAAGTACACTGTGGTATGTGGTACTGATTGCTGGTGGGCATGAGTCACCACACCTGGCATTACTGTATGTAGTTACTGGGAATCAAACCTAGGATCTTGTGCTTGCAAGGCAGGCTCCAGAACCACTGAGCTAAATCCCTGGCCCCGGGATTTCTCTCATATCAGGTTTCCCATGTTCCATCTACATGATGAGGAGAAAGTGGTCGTAGAGATCCTGGATATGTTATGCAGACATGAACAAGGAAATGGTTTCCTTTGGCCTCCTGCATCTCTGTATGCTCATTTTGTTTTACCTTGTGTTGCAGAAAGTGCAGAACTCAAGCTGAGCATGATGGTAAATGCCTCCAATTCCAGCACTCCAGGAGGCTGAGGCAGGAGAATGGCAAGTTTGAACACAGCCTGGGTAATTCAGCAAGAATTTTTTCTCCAAAAAAAGACTAAGAGAAAGCTCGAGGATATAGCTTAGCATAGAATCCCAAGTTCAATCCTCACAACAGCAACAAAATATAGAATTCAAACATTTCATGTAAAAATTGACTCATACTAAAATATTACTGGAAATACTTCATTTGTCATATTGTAGAGGACAAGGAGGAATTGTCTATGTTGCAGTGCACATTCTTTTTTTTATTTTTTATTTTTTTTTTTTTAGGTTTTTTTGAGACAGGGTCTCGCTTTTGTGGTTCAGGCTGGCCCTGAGCTCAGCCTCAAACTCACATCACAATCCTCCTGCCTCTGCCTCCCGAGTGCTGGGATTACAGGCATGAGCCACCACGCCCGGCACTGTGGTGTGTGTACTGGTTGCTGCTGGGTGTGGTTCTCCACTCCTAGTATTGTTATGTGGTTACCGGGGAATCGAACCCGGGTCCTTCCGCTTGCAAGACAGGCGCCGGAACCACTGAGCTAACTCCCCGGCCCGCAGTGCACATTCTTGTAAGATTTAAAGTGATTTGCAAGATTCTTTTTCAGGTATCACAGGTTTTCTGGCCTTCCCACCTGTTCATCAAATGCACTGATTTCCTTTTCCTCCCTCAAAGATCCCTCAGAAGCTGAAATCTTGATTCTATCACTCAGTTACATTTCCTTTTTTCCTAAGTTCCCAAATTAGGACCCCAGCTTCTACTCTCAACTTTAAGAAATGACTATTTTCCACAAAACTCTCTCTCCTCTTACAAGAAATTCTCAAATTAGCTTGTAACTTAATAATAATAATAATAACAAGCCTCTCTCTCTCTCTCTCTCTCTCTCTCGAGACAGGGTCTCACTTTGTAGTTCAGGCTGGTCCTGAACTCAGCCTTAAATGCAGCAATCCTCCTGCCTCTGCCTCCAGAGCAGCATCAGAGTGATGATAGGCGTTAACCACCACACCCAGCATCGCGTCTCATCACCTTTCTGTTCTTGTCCTGATACGCGTCCTTCCTGTGCTGGTTGCAAAGAGGCTCTAATTCCCAGGACTGGGGTGGACACGTTGAAGAGCACATTGCTAGATATGTTTCAGGAATTCATTTTCCCAAGCTTCTCTGTTAAAGCAGCCAACTGCAGATGTGGTCAGACCAGAAGGGATGCACTGGAACTGGATGCTCAGAGCTCACTGCAAAACTAGAGGTGGAAGACGTGGTCTTATGAACAAGGGAGAGGAGCCGAAAGACGAAAGGACTGAAATGGGGTGGAGGGGTGAAGCTTCTCTCCCTGCACCAAGGAGAGTTCATCTCTCCCTTTAGGGCCACATGGGGTGGAACACAGCTACGATCCTAGCAGGGGTTTCCCAGCTGGGCATGACAATAGCACACATGCAAATAGGGAGTTAGGACCAGGAAGATTAGGGGTAAGAAATGACTCTAGTGTAGTGCAGCTGATTTCTAGCTGCTTCCACAATTTAATATATGGCATGAAATCCTATATTTTGGGCAAAAGAATGCAGAAGTTAAATGTAGTGTAAAATGTCCCAGGATCCCTCTAGAAAGGAACTTAAGTATATTGGCTTAGGGGAAGGTATTTTACTTTTTCAATAATTTTGGTGTTATTAAAAAGAATCACAGACTTGATGTTTGGTATTTGGTTTTATTGCCCCATATATAGTATTTAAATAAACATTTTACATAATCACCAAGATTTTAGGTACATGTTTTCAGAGTTTATTAAACTATGAGAATCTATATATTTTCTTCTATTATGATGCTATGCAAGCAGAAAAAGAAACTTTTCTGAATCATGTTACCATTCTCGCCACAAAAAATGTACTTACAACAATCATGATGTAGGTTCTCTGTTGCTCTACAGAGCAGGTGTATCAGTTATTTTCCTGGCAACCGAAAGCTAAGGCAGGAAAGACTTATTTTGGCTCAGTTTTCAGAGAATTCAGTGCATGGTTAGTTATTTCCACCGGGTTGGTATGGGAGAAAGACATGGCAGAGGACGGCAGCTCCAGCCGCGGCATCAGGGGTGGGGTGGCGCGACAAGACAGGCCGGGAGGGTGAGAAAACATCTGTCCAGCTCATAGTTCCCCTCGGCCTGGGTTCTATCACCCAAAATGAGATTTGGGGGGAAATTTTAGATTTAAATCATCATCGCAGGTAAGGTATTCTTAAGATTCCATGCCTTAAAACCACTTTCAGAATATTAGTCTTAGCCATGGAAGAGTTACCCACCATCACAGCAGGCACTTGTACGAGGAGAGATTTGCGCTGGAAACAGACCCTCGAACACCAGGCACAGCCTCCTCGTCAGGCCTGAGGAAGCCTGAGGGCTGTCCTCTGAGCTCCTGCTGGGGCAGCCTCCCGCAGACCCCATCCGCCCGTCGCTCCATGGACCCTGCACATCTTCCATCGCTTCTGCCCGGCTCCTCCCGTGTAGATCTTGCGTTGCTTCCGGACAGCGCGGGAGAGAAACGGCGCCTTCCACTGAAGCTGCTCAACCCTACAACCCTTCAGCCACAGACACGCACAGCTGGAGGGGACCTGGCCAGGCAGCACAGGAGCCTGTGCGTTCCGTTCCCGCAGCCGCAGCACAGCTTCCGCGGGGGAAGCCCGGACTCAGCGCCAGCAGGCGTCGCCTTCTGTGTCTGCTGTGTCAGAGTAAAGTCGCACGCTGGTGACCTCGCCCACCCTCCACCTGCCTCTGAGTGTGTGTACGCCCCCACTGGGAAGCTGCCACAGGAAAACCACCGTGCTGGCAGTGGCGTGCTCTTCCTCATGCTGCGTCCTGCTGCGTAGTTTACAAACCCGTATGTGAGATAATTCATCCCCAAGGCGACAGGGTGGGAAGGCAGGGCCTAAGGAGTGAAGTCTCTGGCATGGGCGCCGTCTTGGCCCAGAACGGGCTGCTGTGCGTGGCTGGAGGGAGCAGGCTCGGTCTTGGGCCGTGAGAGGGCACAGCTTCCTCCCCTTTGAAGGGCCCAGGCTCAAGGCATCATCTTGGAAGCAGAACGACAAACACCCTTTCCCAGTCTCAGAACGGTGGGAATGAATGTTTTATTCTTTACAACATAGTTTCCCAGGTATTCTAATACCGCCGCAAAAAATAACTAGGACCCTCCACTCCTTCGCCTGAGATAAGAGCTATTCTGCATCTAATTTTGATTCTTTTGCTTCCCTTTTACCACGGTACTAAGTGAATTCCTGAACAGTTTTGTTCTGTGACTCATTTCCTTTGACCTCTGACTTGAGCTCTCTCTTCAGTCTCATGTTCAGCTCCTTAATCTGTCTGGCTCATGCATGAACTAAACACAAACTGAAGTTCAGATTTGCGGTGATTCAGGGGTACTTGACATGACATCTGTGGTATGTCTGTAAAAGAAACCCATAAAGATTACATCTGTGCTTTATTTGTGAAAGATCCCAGTAAAGAGGCTCTAGGAACTGGAGATAAACTATTTCAACTCTATCTATCTTTCTAAAATCTTTGGAGTTACCCAATGAGTAACCTTCTGAAAGTTTTAGACAGTTGGCTATTTTTATTTTGCACCAAAGTTCTTTATTTTGAATGTTTTCTTTTCACTAAATGCAACTTATTTATTTTTAAAATTTTTGTTCAGGCTGTCATTTAACTTACCATGAAGCTCGAGCTACCTCAGCCTCCCAAGTACTGGAACCACAGACATTTACACTACGCACAGCCAACTTGCAATTCAAATGTCACCTGATCAAATCTTTACATAACTCGTGTAAGACTTGTATTTTTCACTTTTTGTTCTTAAGCACATTCTCAAATTGTTATAGAAAATCTCATTTTACGGTGATTATTTCCGTGGAAGCCTGATTTTTCGATTGGCTTGATTATGGGTCAGGTGGGCTCACTCATCTTTGTCTTTTCCAAAAACTAGCCCATTATCAGTAGTAAATAATTGTTTCTAAGTGAATGGATGAATGATAGTCAGTGTCTGAGGTTACTGGGAGAGGAAACGTTCCCAACATGCTCACTCATCATACCCACAGTTAGCTGTAAAAGGAATGAAACTAGGGATCACATATTTAAGCCCAGCCTGGGAAACTCAGTAACTTAGTGAGACTCTGTATCAAAATATAAAATTAGGAAAAGGCTGGGGATACAGCTTGGTACAAAGGCCCCTGATTCAATCTTTAATCCAAGCAAAACAACAGCAACAACAGAAGAACCCGAAGTATTTCCTCATCAGCTCATTGCAATACCCTTTGTTTTCTTCTGTATAAGTGGTATCACTGAGCAGAAAATAACGGCAAATCATATATAAGAATTGTGTAATAGTCCCAATGTGAGTGGTGATAATGTCTGATCCTAAGACTTAAGATTACATTATCTCTGGGAATTTTAAATAAAATAATTGGGGCCCGGGAGTTAGCTCAGTGGTTCCGGCGCCTGTCTTGCAAGCGCAAGGGCCTGGGTTCGATTCCCCGGATACCACATAACAATACTGGGTGTGGAGACTCACACCCAGCAGCAACCAGTACCACATACCACAGTGCCTGGCGTGGTGGCTCACGCCTGTAATCCCAGCACTTGGGAGGCAGAGGCAGGAGGATTGTGATGTGAGTTTGAGGCTGAGCTCAGGGCCAGCCTGAACCACAAAGCGAGACCCTGTCTCAAAAAACCTAAAAAAAAAAAAAAGTTGTAAATAAAATAATTGATTGGAGAAAGATTGAAAGAGAGGACAATAACCAGCAAACAAAATGTAGGCAAATATTTGAACGATGGAATAAAGAGGATAACAGCAATTAATGCAGCTGAGGAAAATTAGCAGTGACTGAAGTGCTTACAGAAGAGAACATCAAAGAAGAGCCAGGTGGACTGTTTCAGGACCCTGATAAACTGTTACATCATGAGGTCCCAAGGTGGCAGGAATAAAGCAGAAGGCAAAACGCTGAGAACAGAGGGACGGCCTGAAGAATCTGTGTACTGTTCCCAAGTCCCACCTAAAAACCCAGAGGCCACGTGTTCTACCTCTGGATTAGTGGAATTAGAGGGGCTTTGGAAATGGAGAGGTCAGCTCGAGAGAAGGCGGTGGTAGTGCAAAGTTCAGACACTGGGAGTGGCCCCCTTAGCCTCTTTGAGTTTTACCCCCAAATGCCAAGAACAGGACACATGCCCACTCATCTCTTGATTTCTAAAATGAGGTGAGACATTAAAGATAGTTGACTAAGCACTACTTTAACTCCACGGTGCTCCTAATAAAATTGGAGTACTACACAGCACATTCACTATGCATATAGCACATTCACTTGATATTTCATAAACATTTACAAATTAGTAGTATAATTTACAATAAAAATTAAAGGAATTCAGTACTGACTCCTTGATAAAAAGTTGATGAACTAAAGCAATCATGTGAATTTGCTTCACAAATCATGTTATAAATTTAGCTTGGATGGGTGTCATAGTACACACTTATAAGTCTAGCACTGAGGAAGCTGAGACAGGAGGATCACCATTTGAATTACACAGTGAATTCAAAGTTGGTTTGAGCAGTGTAATGAGGCTGAGCTACCTGTCTCAAAACAACCAAATGATGTAACAGCAAAAAAACTCTAGAAGGGCCGGGGATTTAGCTCAGTGGTTCTGGTGCCTGTCTTGCAAGCGCAAGGACCCTGGTTCAACCCCCAGTTAACCACATACAATACTGGGTGTGGAGACTGACGCCCAGCAGCAACCAGAACTACATACCACAGTGGCGGGCGTGGTGGCTCACGCCTGTAATCCCAGCACTTGGGAGGCAGAGGCAGGAGGATTGCTGTGATGTGAGTTTAAGGCTGAGCTCAGGGCCAGCCTGAACTACAAAGTGAGACTCTGTCTCAAAAAACCTAAAAAAAAAAACTCTACGAGTTTTTTTATGTTTAGTAATTTTTTTATGTTTAGTAATTCCTACATCGTATCAGTAAAGTCTAAACTCAGTATAAAATTTTTATATAATAGTATTGAACTACTTTATTATAGGAAAATATTAAGTTACAAAAATTAAGGGACCAGGGTTTTAACTCAGTGGTTCCTGCACCTGCCTTGCAAGTGCAAGGACCCGGGTTCAATCCCTGGTAGCCACATAAAACAGTGCCAGGTGTGGAGACTCACACCTCCTGCAATTAGTACCACATACCACAGTGCTGTACATGGTGGCTCACGCCTGTAATCGAGACTCACCTGGGCTACGTAATGAGTTAGGGGCCAGCCTGAACTACAAAGCAAGACTCTGTCTCAGAAAAAAAAAAAAAGTTAAATTCAAAATAACACATTCTAAATAAGTACTATTGATTTATTTAAGGATGTTTCAAAAGTTATGGTTTATTAGTATCTGAATGGGCTGTTTTATTGTATATCTATTCTACTTTCACTACCTATATATTTTTATTTAAAAGCCCAGGACTACATAACTTTATTACTGAATTCTACAAAATATTTTAAATTGACTTTATTGGTCCATTTTATACACACAGTAGGATCACATTTGACATTGAGAATTTCTACCTAGACATGACACATCATGATTCTCACTTTTCCCCTTTCTCCATCCTCCCTATAACCCCAGCCCTATATATGTTTGTTTCCTTTTTTTACCATCAAATTTTTCCTTTTGCTCCTTTACTTTCCCCATCCACACTTCCCTTTTCCTTTTTCACACTTTCTTTCTGTTTCACATTACCTATCATACATGTTAGCGTTCAGTTTCTCACACTACAGAAGTGATGCAGTATTTACACATCGGTGTCCTATTTATTTCACTTATGAGTATGTCCTCAAGGTACCTCCATTTGACCATAAGTGACTCACATTTATCTTTCTTTATGGCTGAGTAATACTCCATTCTATTAACAAAACAAAACAAAAAAACAAAAACACATCTTTATCCAGTCTGCAATTGATGGGCTTTTGGGGTGTTTCCAAGATTTAACAATCACAAACATTGGTGCACATATATGTCAGGGATTTAGTTCAGTGATACTGTGCCTGCCTTGCAAACACAAGGTCAGGAGTTTGATCCCGGGCAAGAGAAAGAAAGGTAGAAAGTAGAAATCACTACCTATATTTATTTCCTAGGGAATATAAAATATCTTCTAGTAAATGGTACCATTATTTCCCTCTAGAAATAAAAGAAGCTAATCTCATGAAGTCAATACAACAACGTATCTTTTTTAAAAAGTGGTATACATTAAAATTATATATAAGATAATTAACAAAAGGTAGAAAGGGGGAAAAAGCTCAACAGACATATAAACATAGTAAAAAGCACATGCCAATTCCCCAGGAGGAAATGTGATCATTACGGGATGCGAACATGTACTAACAAAAATAAAAACTGAAAAAAATATCATTGTTGCCACTCACAAACCAAAAACAGTATCAACCTTAGCACAGTGTCTTTCAACTAGACAGACAACCTACCCCCAGGTTTTTGTCAGTAACAAAAAAATCCACCTCCCATGTCTGAAATTCTATGCAAGATTTAATTATGGTCTCAAGGGAAGCCTATTTTAAAGAAAGGAAATACGGGGAGGGACAAATAGGAGAACAATTGTGTGTGTCTACTTAGTACTAATTAGCACAACACGATGCCCTAGATAATGAGTAGCTGTGGCTGCTGTGGGCTGTAGGCATCAGCAGCCTTTCTGTCTTCAGGCTGGTTTGGGAGAAGAGCTCTCCAGCCGTCTTCTGCTCCAGCTTCATCCCAGTGCGTTCTGCCCAATCTACCTTCCAAGGCACTATTCCAGGGGCAAACTGCTTGCATCAGGTTCAGGGTGGTGAATTTTAGTGGCTACCGAGGGACTGATGAACCCACAAAGGAGCTTGTGGATGCCCCGGTTCTGATGACAGTTTGACGCAACAGCTTCAGTCAGCAATGGACTTTTGGAGTTTTCCTCCCTCTGAAAAACCAACGTGAGCTCTGGCGCTCGACCCAGCGAGGCTCGATGTCCAGGACTCTGTGGGAGGCTCTGGCGCCTCAGGCTCTTCTGGTGCTTCCTCCTTTGGAGCAGGGGACTGCTCTTGTCCACAGCCCCAGGGCCGGGAGGAACTGCTTCCCTTTTCTGTTTTAACAGAGAAGGCTGAGATGGAGACCTCTTGCTGCTAACAGTAGATAAGAGTAAGGTGACCTGCGGACACATCTTTCTGTTGACGCACTGTGCAGGTGTGCAGTTACAAATCTTCTAATCCCCTTCATTTCCTCTGGAGTAGACACATTAAAACTGCCTAGTTGACCAATTTTGAGAGTTCCTTAGGAAAGCTTTTATTTTGTTGTGTTTCTCTAACTTGCGTTTCTCCATCCGCACCCTCTTCCCTGTCGTGGAGTACAGACCTGAATTCTCAGCCTCAGACCTTTTGAACTACGCTTCGGGCAACCTGCCGACAGGTCCAATGGACAAAGGGAGAGATCCCTGAAGGTCCTCACCGATAACCGCTAGCTCGAATTCTCCAAATCTGTCTTGCACTTCTGCTTGGCTCTGGTGCTGAAAATTCTGATTGTTCCCCTCAGCGCAGGCGTCCGTCTGCTCTTCTCACTTATCCGAGCGGCATCCGGGCAACTTTTCTTGTGATGTTCTTCAGAACCACAGAAGGGTTCTGAAGGTTTTGGCTTCAGAAGGTTTTGGCTTTTTTACTTTTTCATGCATTTCTTGTCCTAGAGAAAGGATGTGGCTGGAGACTTACTGCTCCAGGGATATTTCCCACCCAGGAAATCCCACTCAGGATTTTTGCATTTATTGGCGGTTGCTCCAGTTTAACGAGGCAAAAATTCGTGAGATGCAGGACACACAAAGCTTCTTAGCTGTTTCTACGAACACGGGGTTCTACTTTATGGTCTTCATCTAACGCAGTACTGGATGGCTAGGGTAAAGATTAAGGGAGATCTTTTCTACATCGGTTTTTTTTTCTCTCTCAATTTTTTAAATATAGACTTGGTACAAATGTCTCTATTTGTTCGTGACATTTCTTTTAACATTGTTTGTAGATATAATTTATAATAAAGGCACGTTTAACAGTATAGATTACCAATATTACACTTGGTTAAGTAGGATAGGTGTGGTACCTCTTGAGCTAAATCTGAGTTGGTTGAGTAGGAATGTTCAATTTCTTTCTTTTTAAAAAGTTTTATTAGTACATGTTTGCAGTATGTAATGATTACATTTGGCGAGAATGTTCAGTTTTCTTTTGTGTTTGATGTCTCTGCAGCCGAGGTGCGGTCTTGCTAAATTGCTAAGTTGTCCCAGGCTGGGTTTGGGTTTTACCTCCTGCCTCAGCCTACCAATGTGCAGTACGTCAGGCTTGCACCACCACAGTTGGCTGAGTAACATTATATTTTATATCACTCACCTTCTTTGGTTCTTTACAAGGCATTAAATGTAGTTTTATAGTTGCAATTCTTTCTACTTATACTAAATTATTTTGTCATTTACTGATAATAAAATGAAAAATATTTTATTAAATTGAAGACTACCTTATTAAAATTGATATCGTTCGTAGCTCAGTGAATATGAGGAGTCGTCCCAGTAGCACGGATGGCTTACACAGACTGGGACACACTTGTGTGACTGACTCGCAGCTCTTCTGGGAAGACCAGAACGCGGGAAAGCGCTAGGGAGGAGCCTGTCGGTGTGAGAGTCACAGGCCTTGGCATCAGCCAATGGGAGTGAGTTACTTACTGTGCCAGGAGAGAACAACCCCTAAGGTTAATTTTGTGAAATACTGTTAGGTAGTTTATACCGGCCCCACTCCCATAGTTAAATCCTTGTGAATTTCTGAAACCTGGGGCAACTAATCTCTCTAGATTTATATCAGCATATTGTAAACGCTCTTTCCATTGAGACATTTTATTTGTGTGTATGGTTTCTATCTCCAGAAAAACAATCCCGGGACTTTCCCTTCTTTGTGTTTTTGTCTCGCTTCTTCCTGGTTCACAGTGCCAGCTGCACTTGTCCACTGGGTGAAACCAAACAGGATGGGGGCAGATTCCGCTGCCATTTGTCTGGGTCTTTGGGGGTGCACATGCAAGCAGGGGCAGACCTCTCCACCCTTCTTTAACCTGTTGATAAGACGCGAAGCGATTTTTCCAGCCCTGCTGTCATCATTATTTCAAATTTGCCAACATAGCAGTACTTCGTCGTCACAGAAGCCGGACGATGACTGCAGCACGGCCTGACGGACCTGGCATTTGCCTGCCTTCGCACTGACGGTGCTCCTGGGAGTCCAGCCAGGACGTTCACGAGCACCATTAAGGTGCACGGCAAGATGGCCGGAAGGTGTGTCACTGCAGTAACTGAAAGAACTCACCCTACGGGTGGGAAAGGGAGCCAGGCACACTCATCTAAGGTCCTCCGTCGCCTTTTTTTTTTTTAAACCCACAACTAGCCTAGGTTTCTGTTTTTGTTTTGTTTTGTTTTTGAGACAGGGCCAGCATCTTCCTGCCTCAGCCTCTGCCTCTGCCGGAATTAAAGGTGTGCGATGCCACGCCTGGCTAATCTGGACTCTAGATAGTTTAGAGATGGTCAGAAGTGGTGGGAATAACAGCCCCAAGCAATGGTATCCTGAGTGAGCAAATGTTTTTTTCGGAGGAACAAGAACAGCTCAAATAATCTCCCCAATCTTCTTCCCCGTGTGACCTTTTAAAACTGAAAAGGTTGAGCTGAAGATTTAGCTCAGCGGTTCCAGTGTCCACCTGGCAAGAGCAAGGTCCTGAGTCCGATCCTCAGTAACCACATATCACAATGCTGGGCAGGATGGTGGCCTGTAATCCCAGCACTTGGGAGGCACAAGCTGGAGGACTGCTTTGAGTTGAGGCCAGCGTGGGCTACGTAGTGAGTTCAGCGTCATCCTAAACTAGAAAGGGAGAATCTGTCTTAGAAATAAAAACAATTGAAAAGGTTTAAGAATGAAAGAAAAAGGAACACATCACCTTCTAATTCGAGGGATCTGAAGGCCGCGTGCTCTTTATCCACGCGGGAAGTGAAGTCTGTAGAGGAGTACAGTACATACGTGAGGAACCCCAGAGATGCACCCACGTTCAAGGGATTTACGCTGGAAGAGGCCAGAAATGGGCCCGTGGGTGGTAGTGGTGGGGAAGCGCCCAGCACAAAGTAAGAGGTTAAGAAGAAACTTTTAACATCTTTTCTTTTCTTGTGTTTCCTAGCCTCTTACTTTTTCTTTTGTTGTTGTTGTTGTTGTTGGTATCCAACTGAGTCGAGGACCACGCCCAGCCCACCTTGATTTACAACAGGTTTTCCATAAACAAGTTCAGCCTGGGCTGCTGGAAATGCTCAGCCCTGCAGAGCGTTGGGATCACAGGAGCCGGCTGCCACTTTTGATTTTATTATTTAGTACTTGTTCTTTTTTAGATCTGACGCAAAGCAAGCAGTAGGACAGTAGTATTTTCCCGTCCGTGTACCTGGACCCTCCAGTTTTTCCCCATGGGCTTTCTGAGGATGGTCAAGTTAAGTATCTATTACGTACCTACTCTACGATCATTTTGGTAGCCAAACCATATTATTTCTCAAAATCTGACCAAATAATCACTGCTATAGGTTGTTTACTAAAAATGCAAATCTCACCACATGCAATGCCTCATGCCTGCAGTCCCAGCTATTCAGGAGGCTGAAGCAGAAAATCAAGTTCAAAGTTAACCTGGACAACTTTAGCAAGACCCTTACCCCAGAATAAAACTTTAAAAGGGATGAAAGTGTGAGTCAGTCAAAGAGCACTTGCTAGCAAATACAAGGTTCTGAGTTCAACTCCCAATATTAGAAGGAAAAGATAAAAGCAAATGTCAGGACTAAGCAAGCAGTTTAGGATCTGTAGTTCAGGCTTCTATTTATTTTATTTTATTTTATTTTTGTAAATTCTATTAAACTTTACAATTAAAATAAAATTAGGAGGCCAGGGAGTTAGCTCAGTGGTTCCGGCGCCTGTCTTGCAAGCGCAAGGGCCCGGGTTCGATTTCCCGGTAACCACATAACAATACTGGGTGTGGAGACTCACACCCAGCAGCAACCAGTACCACATACCACAGTGCCGGGCGTGGTGGCTCACTCCTGTAATCCCAGCACTCAGGAGGCAGAGGCAGGAGGATTGTGATGTGAGTTGGAGGCTGAGCTCAGGGCCAGCCTGAACCACAAAGCGAGACCCTGTCTCAAAAAACCTAAAAAAATAAATAAATAAATAAATAAATAATAAATAAAAATAAAATTAGGAAATGAGCCATACTAATAAAAACAGTTCCTTTATCAACATAGAGAACAGATATCTTCATATCACATTGGAGTTGTTACAAATATCCTTTTTGCTCTTGGTTTTTTGAGACAATATCTTGTGTAGTTCAGGCTGGACATGAATTCTTCTATGTTGCCCAAGCTAGACTCAGAACTCAAGGCAATCCTCCTGCTTCAGCCTCCCAAGTGCTGGGATTACAAGCATGCATCATGATGCCCAGCTAATTTAAAATTTCTCTGAAGCTTAGTGTGAAAGCACAGCCTATAATCTTAGCACTTGACAGGCTTAGGCAGGAAAATTGCTGCAGGTTTGAGCTCAGTCTTTGCTAAATAGTGAGTTCAAGAATACCCTGAACTACATAACAAGACACTGTCTCAAAACACCAAAATAAATGAACAAATAAATAAAATGTTTTGAGGGCTGGGGATATAGTTCAGTGGTTCCGGCACATGTCTTGCAAGAGCAAGGGCCTGAGTTCGCTCCCCGGTCACCACATAACAATACTGGGCGTGGAGACTCACCCCAGCAGCAACCAGTACCACATACCACAGTGTCGGGCGTGGTGGCTCATGCCTGTAATCCCAGCCTGGGGAGGCAGAGGCAGGAGGATTGCTGTGATGTGAGTTGGAGGCTGAGCTCAGGGCCAGCCTGAACTACAAAAGCAAGACCCTGCCTCAAAAAAACCTAAAAAAATAAATAAATAAAATTTTAAAAAATAAAATAAAATATTTTGAAAACTATCTTAATAAAATTGATTTCTTTCATTATATAATATATAATATATTGTGATGCATTTATAATTTTTTTTTTCTTTTTGGCTTTTTGAGACAGGGTCTTATTTTGTAATTTAGGTCCTGAACTCACTATATAGTCCAGGCTGGCCTCAAACTCACAGCAATCCTTCTGCCTCTGCCTCCCGAGTGCTGCAGTTACAGGCATGAGCCAGCACAACTAGCTTTAGAAATTATTAAGAAGTCTATTGCACTGAGTCAAGTGTTAAGAAACAATATCTCCCAGAAAAGTTACAGACTTCAGAGGAGGGAAGCATGGCCTTTTCTCGGGACATTAGTGAAGTAAATTATTTAATTCCAAGAGAAACAAAATTGCACAAATGCTCCCGAGAGGACAGCCTTGCCCTGTGTCCAGCCCTTGCCGGGCTTTTCATCTCCCAGGCTCACTTCCCACGGGCCTGGAGCCTTGTTCTCCCTGATTTGTTTATAAGTACTCACGGGCCGAACAGCTCTGTTTTCCTCAAGGATAACAGCGCTGAATCATAGTTCTCAAGCCCATTATGAACATTAATGAATGTCTAACATGTCTTAATGAGCTGAGTAAAAACTATCATCATTTCAGAGCTGGGAAAATCAGGTCTAGGCAAGTTTGGTGACTTGTTCCTAATCCACCCGAGAAATTATGGCTCATTTTCAAAAGCAATGCTTATATCACTTATGTGTAAACAAAACCTTTTAAATTCACTGTGTACAAATCTGCTTCAAAAACTGCTTATCTGGTTCAATATTTGTTGATATGGGTATGGAGATACCCTCTACGAAGACAGAAATATCCCATTGTGTCAATATTCATACTGCTCCGAACAAGCAATTTTTTTGTTGGATTGTTCCCTGAAAATAAATAAACACCTCGATTGGAGGAAAGGCCTCAATACAGCTGGATACAAATGAGTAGATAAGTACCTGAAGAAGACACTGCTCTGCTTTGTAGGAAGATTCCAAGTAGTATGTGTAAAAAATGAGGAACTTGAACATTTCCAGTAGTCAATACCATAATAATTGTCACTAGCAAAATACAATACGAAAGGGTTCTAAAATTAGTGGATCAGTCAAGATTGACTGAGTACACTTGTACTCCCAGCACTCTGAGAGGCTGAGGCAGGAAGATCTCACATTTTAGTGAGACCTGCCTGGAGAACGATTGAGAACCTGTCTCAAAATAAAAGGTAAAATGTTCTTGGCATGTAGCTTAGTATAAAGGCCCCTGGTTCAGTCCCGAGTAACACTAAATAAATACATAAATTAAGTAAATAACATTCAATAAATAAATAAAATTAGCAAGCAAAAGTTAAAGGAAAAAGATCGCTTTCCCTTCTTCCTGTTATCTATCAAGCAATGGAGGGAGTAGTGATGGAGCGGGTGGAGAGGGGACAGGGATGAAAAAAAGAACTAAAATGAGCCTGTGCCCAATCTACACAGGCATGTGATCATTACATGACACCCACGTGCACTAATAAAAAATAAAAACTGGATAATAGTTAAAAAGAAAGGCAGGCTATTTGAAGAATCACGGAGCATTTTCCTTGAGCTACTTATCAGTGATGGAGAAAGAGGGATCATTGCAGGGAGAAGTTCGGTGAATGCTGCTGTCTCTCCTGCATTCCAGCCAGAGGCCCCAGAGCTGGCCGTGAGCGACTAGCCACAGTGCCCTGTCACCAGAAAGACGGCCTCCTCTTACGAGTGTCTGTGACACAGATGGAGATGCAGCTGACAGTGTGCCCAGCTGACAACCCACGGGCAGGGTGACTTCTTTGGATAGGCATTTACTTTGGGTACATTTGGCATTAAAATGTGCATTCTCCGCAGTACTGGGGGCATACACCTATAATCTCAACACTGAAGCAGGCTGAGACAGGAGGATACAAGTTCAAGCCCAGCCTAGGCAATGTAAAAAAAAGAAAAAAACTGGGTGTGAGTCAAAGTAAACATTTCTTACTTTTAAAAAGTTGGGTGCCGACGTAGCTCAGTGGCAGAGCTCACTCTCTAGGATGACAGTGGCCTGTGTCTGGAAGGTCTCTGTCACCGCCATCAGTGAAGCTGTTATTGTGAGACCTGTTATCACAGGGTCTCATGCAGCAGCGCTCTCTGGGGGTGGCTCAGGGGACCCCCGGGCCCCACGACCCTTCAGGGGGGACAGGAGGGCCTCACTGGCTGAGAACCCCCAGAGGGAGATGAAAGGACTCGGATGTTTCCATGTAAAAGTGACAAATGTTTGAGGACAGTGATACATTATACAGTGCATTCATGTATCACAGTATCTTACACTGGCCCAGCACTGGGTCTGATTTTATGTTTTTATATCACCTGATGTGTCTGTCGCCCCTCTCCTCCTCCATCTTTCCCTCTGCTCTTCTTCCCGCTCCGTCTGTTCTTACCACTAAGATACACCTTCATCACGCACAGAAAAAAATCAACTTAAAACTTTAAAGGAAAAAAACGATGCTAGTGATGAGGCAGTAAAAGCGATGAGGTGGGTTAAATCACAAAGCCTTCAGCATCTGGCTTTGTAATCTGTAAGGACGACGAGACCTCACTGACAGATACGCAGAGTTTATTCTACAGAGACCACTTGGGTAATGGAGTGGGACTCTCATTAGCTGCCATCCTCTGGTGGCACAATTTTTACTTGAAAGGACAATTGACAGCCAATTAGGCTTATTATTTGACTCTGGTATTTGGTAAGTATTTTCTCACCAACAAATAAAGTGGACTTCTCATTTAAAGGGTCATAAATGACAATATTTTGCTTCTAGTGAAAACTTCAAGCTTTTGACTAAAAGTATTTCAGAAAATTATGTCCCCCTGTAAGCTTCAAAGTATGTTGGTGGTAATTATTAATGAATATGATATTGTTTTTGATTTTATAATATAAAATGTGTCAACATTTGGGAGGTCTGTGTAACTCGGTGAAGCAATAGTTTCCAAATGCTCAAAGCATGATATTACAAAATCGTACATGGTAAAGAGGTTCATTTAGAGTGCAAAATCAACCAATAGATTTAATGTAACATGGAGCTTTGGGTAATAAATTTAAATAAAAGTCAAAAGACAAGCTAAGGGCCAGGGATTTAGCTTAGTTCCAGGGCTGGTTTGATCTTGGGTAACCACATACCACAATGCCAGGTGTGGTGACTCACACCCATCAACAATAGGTACCGCATACCACAGTGCCGGGCGTGGTGGCTCACGCCTGTAATCCCAGCACTTGGAAGGCAGAGGCAGGAGGACTGCTGTGAATTCAAAGCTGAGCTCAGGGCCAGCCTGAACTACAAAGTGAGACCCTGTTTTCTTTTTAAAGATAAGCTGTGAAAATTATTTTGACATATATTCATAGTGTCAGAAATATTAAAGCATTTAATGAATATCACAGATTATCAGTCATTTCTGCCTATGGGAGTACAAAAATTGAATTATTTTACTTTTAAAAAATGATTACCTCTAATCATATTTTAAAAATCATTGCAAAAAAATGCTCTAGGTCAGAATTTCTTTTTGGTCCTCGAACATTTTGTTAGGCAGATTCCAAAACCTTCTGTTCACCGTGTCATTTAAGAGTTCTGCATAGTTACAGATTACAACCTGCTTTCACATCTCCAGGCCCTCCCAGAGCTTTGGGTCTGGTGAGTGGGAGGGACCAGAAGCAGCAAGAATAAAACAAGAGCACACCCTCTGAGCCCTGCTCTTCCCGCCTGGAGAGGGCAGCGGCTGGTACACCAGAGGGGCGGTGGGAAGCAGGACTGCGGGTGCTCTAGCTCTGTGCTCTGCTGGGGAAGCTGCGGACGTGGCGAAGCCGTCTGCCAGAATCGACACGGCTTTTTAAAATCTCTGACCTACAGGGGATTCTGCATCTCTCAACTTTAACTTCAAGTTCTGAGCCTAAAATCAAGTGCTTAAAAAAGTTTACCTAATGACTTATTTTGTAAGAAAAGTGTTTTAAAAATAAGAATCAAGATACATCATGAACAAGCACAAATTCTCTACAACGAATGTGATTACTCATCAGGAAATGTACCGGAAGACTTAAGGGCTAACACAAAAAATGTTAATACTATAATATAAAATGATCAAAGAGCTGAAACAGAAAATATCTCAAATTACAAAGTATTAATATACGTATTTCACCTCATATGATCCAGAACATTTTAGGCCAATATAACAATTATGCTTATATTGCCAGTAAAAGCATAACGGCTGAGAGGTTTCAAGCATAAGCTGTGACAGGCAGGCTTCACGTTCTGCTGACCAGACTGTCCACCAGAACAGTAAGTTATGAAGACCAATGTGGGGACCTTTGTCAACAATCACAAATATAATGTTTGATCTACACGTTCTTTTTTCCAGGAATCTACTCAAGCAAAGAGGAATGGGGAAAGGAATATGGCAGAGTGGTGATCAGTAGCAAAATCCCAGGATCTATCAAAGAACATAATCTGAGAGCCCAGCATGGTGGTATATAACTGTAATCGCAGCACTCTGGGAGGCCGAGGCAGGAGGACTGTCAAGTCAAGTCCATCTTGGTCAATAACTTAGTGAGACTCTGCCCTGAAATAGAAAGTTTAAAAAGGGAACAGTTTCAGTACTAAGTAAAATGCACACATACACATGTGTATAATAGCAAAATTAGTTTAATAATTGATAGCAATTTGTACATTTTGGGGATGGAGAGTTGCTGAGAGCAACCTGATTGCACAATCGGGACTGGGATTGGGCCGAGCTTTCCTGCCCGCAGGCTGGCTGTGACACGCCCGGATCTGGGGTCTTTCTCTTGTCTTTCCCTCAGTAGCAGTGGAAACTCTGGTGGTCCCACATGGTGTGCTGCTCCAGGGCAGAGCTGCTCTGGGGTATTCACACTTCCTCCAGGATTACTGGTGGCATCTTCCTTGCCCCCTGTGTCTTTTGTTACTAAAGACATATAAATAAAGGTGTGACAAACAGTCGGGGTCTTGGCTCCCCAGAGTAGGATGGACCAGGCCCAAGCTCGGCTTCTTCTTAGTCTCATTTCTGTCTATTTATTAATTAATTCACTTTATGCTGTTGGGCTCACAGGAGACTAGAACTTAACTGCAGAGACTCCAGTAACTTCTCCTTCCTCCGTTCCCTACAGAGAATGAACCCAGGTGCTTCTCACTGAACTTCGTCCCTAGCTCGTTTTAAACGTTGGTACAGTGTCTTAAGTCACTAAATTGCTCAGGTTAAGCTTCACTGGCACTCCTCCTGACTCAGCCTCCCAGGATGCTGGGATTACAGGTGCGCCTCTCCACATACTGCTCCAGTTTACCTTTTAAACACCATATAATCTTATAAAAATGAAAGAAAAATTTCATCTGAGCATATATTGAGTGACTATTACATGTACAGTGTGGAATATGAACCTGAATGTACGGTATGAGTCTCTGCTTTTCGAACTACACGAACATATAAAACACAATTTCTGTAGAGTCTTGACTGAGGAAGAGAATATATGCACACAATTAAAGTATCCAAGAACATAATGGATTAATTGTTAACAGAAAATTGTACGGGTCCAAATTTTAAGACATTTTCATAAAGGAGGGCGGGAACAGAGGAAGTAAGGATGACTGGTCTTCTAAGTGAAGAGAAGCTTTTGTTACTGTTATGTTGGGGACTGAGCCCAAGGCCTGTGCATGGACGCGCTCTGCCTCTGAGCGACATCCCCAGCCCCACGGATGGGATTTTTTTTTAAGGAGAAAGAAAAGAGGGAAAGAAATAGAAGAAATAAAATGAAGAGAAACATGGAATGTTTTAGGGAGACTAAAAAGAGGAGACGGATGCTGGAGACTGGCTGAAGCTGCAAACAGTCTGGAACGGGCGTGTGTGGTCTGAGCAGCCCACCCCGGCTGGCACCCTGGGCCGCCCCGCCTTGTCCGCACGTCACTCGGGCCCTCTCTTCATGTGCTTTCTCTATTTTAGATCTTCCTCCTGCTCATGCCCACCTCTGTATCCACTCTCCTCCTTTCACCGATGGACGCGAGTCATTGGGTGAGATCCACCCTAATGACCTCATTTTTACCTAATTACCTCCGCAAAAACTCTGGCTGCAAACACAGTGTACCTCAGCACTGTCGTTAATTAGTTCTAGTACCAAGAAGGATAAGTAAAAAGTGATTTGTTTTAGCTGGAAAATATCGAGTCCCGACACAATCAGTCCACAAGTTCTAGCCTGTGTGTGAGAACCAAACCAAATGATGAGTGATGACTTTTTTGGATCAAAACGCATGGAGAGCAAGTCGGCCCAGCTGCAGAGCTGGCCAGGACCGAGGTCGGAGAGTGCGCGTGCACTGAGGTGCTGGGACAGAACCGAGGCGGCCCTGGGGTACAGTCATTTGTGCGTCATTTTAGCAGCACTGGAGACAGGCTAGGGCGGGGGTAAACTTAGCAGATGGATGAGAAGGACCCCTTGAAGCAGGTGCTGGGCAGCCTCTGCCCAGAAGTGAGGCAGCCACTACAGCTCCTGTCAGGCGCCCGCCAGAACGAGAGCCACCACGCTGTGTCTGGCTTTGCTTGTGTTGGTAGGGCAGCCTCAGCGGCGCCCTGGAGCGGTGAGGTCTCCAGCATGTGGGGGAAATCACAACAGAGGGGGTGTCTCGGAAGCGGACTAGAGGAGGCGGAGGCAGCCGCCGTGGGAAGCAGAGACGGTGTCCTTGGGAGACGGTGTCCTGAGTCCTGGGCTCACTCCACTCACAGGAAAACAGAATCGAGACACGGAGGGACCTGCCACGCGTTACGTACCCAGGGTGCCCATCGTTTCCGTGAACTGGGGTGACATCTATTTGAAATCTGCACTGAAGCGTTGCTGGTGACTCAGCACGTAAAACCTGTTGTGAACTTCACGTCCACAGAGCACATGGTGGGCAGCTCCGCTGGATACATGGCTTTATTGTGATGTCACTCTCCTTTCCAGGCTGCCTTATTTCTGGAGACGATTCTGTAAAATTATTAACCTCCAGCCATTGTGCATTAAAGCAGTACAAAACCTCTGGTTGGTTAGCAAATTAGCTCACTAAAGACTGTTTCTCTGCAAATACAAGTTAGTTATGTTTCCAAACTTCGGATTCTGGATAAACCTTACATTCCAGAGGGCGAGGCACCGAGGAGAGTTTTTATGGCAGCTGAACTGTTCTTCCTCGGGAGGTGTGAACGCCCAGGTGTTTTATTCTTTCCACTTATCTGGAAAGCAATTGCAAGAAGTGGACTTCGGAAAGTCATCTAAGTTTACAAGTACGTATGCTTGTAGACATTGGGAAAAGACTTTCTTCCCTGTCAGCCCAGGGCAGCCTCAGCAGCGCCCTGGAGCGGTGAGGTCTCCAGCATGTGGGGGAAATCACAACAGAGGGGGTGTCTCGGAAGCGGACTAGAGGAGGCAGAGGCAGCCTCCTCCTATATTATTATATAAATAATAATATTTATTATATCGGTCTGGGAATTTAGCTCAGTGGTTCTGGTGCCTTTTAAGTGCAAGGGCTTGGGTTTGATTCCCGGTAACCACATATAGTGCAGGTGTGGAGACTCACGCCCAACAGCAATCAGAACCACACACCACAGTGTTGGGCATGGTGGCTGATACCTGTAATCCCAGCACGCGGGGGGCAGAGGCAGGAAGATTGCTGTGAGTTCAAGGCTGAGCTCAGGGCCAGCCTGAACTACAAAGCGAGACCCTGTCTCAAAAAAACAAACAAACAAAAGTTTATTTATTATAGATCCCGTAGAAGGGGGAGAAATTGGAGCTTGGTGGCAGAGTATGCCTTGATCCACTGTCACTTGGCATGCGTTAGTCCTTGGGTTCACACCTAGCTGGGAAAAAGAAAGGAAGGAGAAATGAAGAAAATAAATACAGGCAAATGTATTCAACTGTTGAGGTCTTCTGTAAGTAGAAAAATGGCCCCATCCCCTCCCCATTCTCTGCTATCGGTGTTATTTTCCTAGAGTGACTGTTCAAGTTTTGAGCCAAAATCTGCCCTCTCCTGCCTCCCTCATCCTTCCTTTCCATGGAAGCAGAGGACAGCAATTATAAGTGTATCTTACTCAGAGAAATCATTTTAAATTCATGAAGATGGGTTAAGGAATGGGTCAGTGTGGGAAAATTAATACATGGTATAACCCCAAGATGGCAGGACTAATTCTAGGTCCGACGCATTTTCCCAAATAGTTCTGCAGAAGTAAGGCCTAGTGGAAGGTTCAGACTTTGTGATTATCAGGTTCAACTGTGGTAATTGAAATAGTTTCTAGGTTGGCCTGTTAACCTCGGACCTGGGATGTGACCTGGCTCCGAGCTGAGGGAGGTGTAACCTCCCCTTTCCACCTCAAGGAACTTCCCTTTTGCAGCAGCAGGATTCACGAGAGTCCACGCCAGGAGGAGTTCTTTCCTCTGAAACCAAGTCTCTCTTTTCTCCAAAACAAGACAGAAGTGACCAACAGTCCCCTCCCTCCTCTCTTCCTTTTCCCTTCCCTTCTTCTTCTCCCTCCCTGTCTCCTTCCTTCGCTCTATCACTCCACTCCCTTCTTCCTTTCTCCCTCTTCCTCCTTCCCTTCTTCCTTCTTTCCTTTCTACTGGGGATCGGACTTAGGGTCTCCTTTGTGCTAGGCAAGCTCTCTACCGCTGAACTACACGTCGCCCAGCCTTTTTTTTTCATTTCTGGAATCGTCTTGCTAAATCGTCCAGGATGGCCTAGAGCTTGTGATCCTCCAGAGTAGCTGGAATTCCAGGTACAAGCCACAAAGGCTGGCAGCAATTTATTTCCAAAGGCCTAAGTCAGATCTTCTCCTCCTGTCTCTGCTTTGGGAAGTAACAGGATTGCTTCAAAGAACCGTAGGACTCAAACTGGCTTTTGGAGTTGGACAGACAAATGTGACCTGTTTGCCCCAAGAGGCTTCATAGAGGGACAGTGACCAGAGATAGGAGGAGCAAGGGAACCACGGTGGGTGTGCTGTGGCTCTGAGAATCGAGGCAGAGGAGCCCAGCAGTGCAGGGGCACACTGCTGCCCGCGGCGACATCGAAGTATAAGAAAACGAAGGAGCATCTCAGGAGGGCTTCCTCTCTGCTGCCTCATGAACAGCACTCTTTGTACCTCCCTGGTGAGCATCCTTCGTTTCATTTCAGACATTTAATTGATGTGGCGCTTTCTGCGCCTGGGAACGTAGAAGACATGAGGCCTCTAGGAGGCTGAGGCAAAGACTACTGTGCGAATGCATTCGTATCCCGAGCTGCCTGCGGACCCCAAAGTTCCCCGGGGATGTTTGTGTCTCGGGCATGAGGCTGTTCCGTGCTGGGTGGAGTGTGTGTGTATATCATAAAGCTTCAGTGGGTGAGTAATCACTCAGGAAAGCCTGAACCGTGTGATTTGTGGATGTGCTGTGTAAGTTTTTTCCATATTTGCCCACTTTTCTGTTCCAGTTACCTACTCTACTTATCGTTTCATTTTTCATGCTGTTATTCTCTGTCTAGACCAGTGGAAAGCTCAGGTATTTAAGCTCAGGGAGATAATGAAGATTATTACTGTGCTGACAGATGATACATGGTCAGTGACCGTGGGCTTCCGTGTCAAGGACAGACGTGGACTTGTGTGTCTGTGGGGGGACAACACAGAGTCCACCTGCTACCCAGGTGGGAAACAGCTCACAGGTGCCAGGCCTTCAGGTATTTCAAAAGAAATTGAAGTATTTTTGTCCTCCAGGAAATAGTCTGCATTTAAAAATACTGTCAATTTAAATAAAAACCACAGAAAACTGGAGCTGAGCCTGTAGCCCAGCTGAGGTCCCATGGGTGGTGATAGGGAGGCTGTCACACTGTCTGTGCAGATGTGGGCGGGCAGAACCTCTGGGGACAGCAAGGTGGCAATATCTAGTGAGGTCACGGGTGCACAAGGGTCCACGTGGTTTGACTCGGTAGATTCGCTCCTCTAGATTTACCTGGGAATTCGCTTGTGTTTTCATACATAACGTGCATGAGGATGGTCAGTGTGACATTCATCCCAAAATAGGACATTTTGAATACTTTTACATCAGCCCCAAAATAATCTTTTTTTGTTTGTTTGTTTTTGTTTTTTGAGACAGGCTCTCTGCTTGTACTTCAGGCTAGTCCTGAACTCAGCTTTGAACTCAGTAATCGTCCTACCTCTGCAGAATTACAGGTGTGAGCCACCACACCCAGCATTGTTGTATGTGGCTATTGGGGATGGAGCCCAGGATCTTGCACTTGCAAGGCAGGTGCCAGAACCACTGAGTTAAATTCCCAGCCCCATCTGTCCTTTTTAAAAAATATGCATACTTTACCTCAAACAGTATATGTGTATATAGTGAGGCTACTAGACAGGTAGATAGATTTAAAAGTGATCTGCGGAAGAGTTAAAAGTCAAAGACACTGGGTATGGGAATTACGTCTGTGAGGTGATAATTCGTACTTCATTGTAATTCTTTGTTGCTTTCAAAATTTGTTGCCTGTGCTTGTATAATTTACTTAAGAAAACCTTTACAGGGCCGGGGAGTTAGCTCAGTGGTTCTGGCGACTGTCTTGCAAGCGCAAGGGCCCGGGTTCAATTCCCCGGTAACCACATAACAATACTAGGCATGGAGACCCACACCCAGCAGCAACCAGTACCACATACCACAGTGCCGGGCGTGGTGGCTCACGCCTGTAATCCCAGCACTCGGGAGGCAGAGGCAGGAGGATTGTGATGTGAGTTTGAGGCTGAGCTCAGGGCCAGCCTGAACCACAAAGCGGGACCCTGTCTCAAAAGACCTAAAAAAAAAAAGAAAACCTTTACAAAAGTGTGGGTAAGGGCGTAAATGAAATGTTGGAAAGGAGAAGATTGCTGGTACTGGAGCAGGGACTGAACCCTCAGTGCTGGGCCAGGTGAGTCTTCCCACTGAGCCAAACCACCCATCCACGAGCAACTAATCAAAGCAAAACAAGGTGACAAGAACAAACCTCTGAGTGGCCCCTGACCTGCGGCCACCTTGGGAACCGCTGGAGCCCTCCTCTCCCTTTCTCCTCTGCCCTCTGCACCCTAGTTTGGCTCAGCACCTTTGGAGAGCAGCCCTTCAGCCCCTGTCCCTGAACATGGAGGTCCCTCTTCATCAAGTTTCCCGTTTCCCTCCATTTTCTTTATTCCTGTGTTTTTCTCGTAAGGCCCAGACCAGAGTGCTCTTCCCCCAGGTCTCCGCTCTCTGCTCACTCTCTCCCACTCCTTCTATTCAAAATGAAAATGTTCATCTGGGCTCTAGGGAAATATGTGGCCTTGGTTTGTTTTCTGATAGGCTGACAAGAATTCAGAAACCTTTCCCCACTTAGAACCTCAATTTCCCCTCTATAAAATACACACAAGAATGCTCACTTACCAGAAATAAAGTGAGAGATGATCTGTGTGTGTGTACACCAGAAGTGTCTTTAAAAGACCAACTAGTCCAGAGTTTATGACATAGTAAATGAGCAATGACAGCTGTTTTCAAAGAGATTAAAAACCGTTCATTCTTATGGAGTTACCTACCTACCAAAATGTTTAGTACAGTATAAATAGTGAAAGTGCAAAAAGCATTTTGATTTTAGCAGAAATTAAAATATTGAGGCTCAAAGAATATAGGTCTAGGGAGTATAAACAAAAGCCTTTGTTGTTGAAGAAGAGCAGCTTGAGAAAGGCGTGGCCAGGAGCTTAAAGACAGGATGCTACTCAGTGGTCTGCTGGCCCAGGCATGGTTGGACTGTTTAAATTAAACACTGTTAATTAAAGTCTTGTAGCCCATGGGAGGAAAAAAATTAACATGGGGTACAAATGGCAGTATGTTAACAAAGCTACCTCTCGAGAATTTCTGAAATTCCCCAAAGGTTTCAGAATCCCTCATGAAGATAGAATCTGAGAATTCCATGTTTTGAGACAGTTCCCTTGCAGCCTTTCCTGTCTGCCAGCTATCATTTGTGTGATTGGCAAAGTATATATATTTTTTCCAGTACCAGGGATCGAACTCAGGATATTGCACTTGCCAGGCAAATATGACACTAAGCAACATCCCTAACCCCAGACAAAGTACATTTAAAATGCATGTTAAGCCAGATGTGGTGGCATAGACCTGGAATTCCAGCATTCTAGGAGGCTGAGGCAGGAGGATTGTGAGGTCAAGCCTAGCCTGGGCAATTTAGTGACTTAGGAAGACCCTGTCCTGACATAAAATAAGAAAATGGCTGTGGATTTAGTTCAGTTCCAAGACCCTAGATTCAATACCCAGAAAGAAACACATACACGCACACATGCATGCACACACACTTTGTTTAGGAATACTCAGTTTCTCTCAGGGCTAATTTTGATTCCAGTTAGTGGTGGTGGGGGGGTACCTTTTACCAGTGCAGTTTGCTTAGAAGAAGCGGGTAGAAGAGGGACGAATTGTATACTAAAAAAAAAAAAAACCAAACAAACAAAAGACTAATTTTAACATAAATCAGCAACCAAGGCCACAGAGCTAAAACTGTCCTAACACACTGCACGTTGTGCATCTCTCTCCACAAACAGCACCCTCATCTCAGGTCACCATCCTGCCAAGGATTCCCGGTCCATTTGTTGCAGAGCTGGAGCAGATCAGTTCCAACAAAACCTTCCAACTCTGATTTTAGATTTGCACAAGTTTCTAATGAAGTAATTAAAGCACTTTTCAGACACTGACCAGTGTAAGTTTTCGTTATGCTGTTATTCTTCCAGATATGAAACAAAAATATTAGACTGTTGACAGACTCCTGAGGTACAGATTATTCTAGCTTCTAGATTCGAAGGAGCATTTTGCGAGGTGAAGACCTCCCTCTACACACAGAGTGGAAACCAAGTGCTCAAGTTTGCTCCGAAAAGTGCTGATCACTCTAGGAGTTTCACCAGCATTTCCTGTCTCAAAAACAAGTTCTCTATCTGGTCTTCTATGACAGTAAAGCAGGGATCAGAAACTCTTACTGTTTGTTCAAAAGCAGAAGCTAGAATCATTTCAAAGAAAGACAGAGTAAAATTGAAACCGAAACCCACTTTTACCTACGGGTAGGCCAGTGGAGCACATCTGCCCCGGGGCTTCTAACTCCCCCGTTGCCAGTGAAGGGTACTAACCGCAGAGGCATCTTTCTCGTCTCGCACCCTAAATCAGGGCGCAGCTCACTCTTCTTGATACTGAACTAGTCGGGGGATGGGCACTCGCGGTGGTTTTTAGTGGCTGTGTGAAGTCTGGGCTTTTCACAGCACATGTGTCCACTGACCCAAATTCTAAGAGTTTGTAGTCTGATTGATCGTTAGACATTTATACCCTTCACCAAACTGCTTTCTGAATTTACTTAAACCCTAGTGCTAAGAACAGACCGTGTGGTATGCAGATGCTTTTTTTTTTAATTTAAAAAATGCATACCCTTCTTTAGGTCCAGGAACAGATTTAAGAAAATTAATTAGCGGGCCGGGGAGTTAGCTCAGTGGTTCCGGCGCCTGTCTCGCAAGCGCAAGGGCCCGGGTTCGATTCCCCGGTAACCACATAACAATACTGGGTGTGGAGATCCACACCCAGCAGCAACCAGTACCACATACCACAGTGCCGGGCGTGGTGGCTCACGCCTGTCATCCCAGCACTCGGGAGGCAGAGGCAGGAGGATTGTGATGTGAGTTGGAGGCTGAGCTCAGGGCCAGCCTGAACCACAAAGCGAGACC